>JANHZT010001179.1:73823-90376 GCA_032468215.1 Stegonotus admiraltiensis
GCAAACTAATGAGCATATATTAAAATGAAATTTCGTTGCATTTAGCTCTCAAAAGATAGCCATTATACATACCCACATACACGCACATATATATGACACAGAGAAACATCAGTCTAGTTCAAATGTATATATATACCTTGCAAAAAACAAAATATCCTGCGAATTTACAGGAATCGTGTGAATTTACCATGTAAGAGGAAACAGCACAAAGTTTCTGCCTTGGTGATTCTGTGATTCATTGGCAACCAAGAGGTGAGATTGCTAAATTGAAGTGGCTGTACAGCCGCCCACCTGGCACCACAGCCAGTGGAACTTGCCATCAGCTACTAAACATTGGCAAGTAGCAACAAGCAAGCCTAATTCATGCTTATGTCTTGGGAGCAAATTGAACCAAAGAGCTTTGACAACCTTTCAAAAATTCCTTGAGGCAGTTTGCAGAGCGATTGATACTAAGTACAGAATATTTTACACAAAGAAACAAGTTGAAAAACCATGCTAGTGTTATTTTTAAATAATATTTCAATCAAATGGTTCCGGTTCTCTTAATCTGATATTCAATGGGGGAGGCGGGGGGACAACACACAATTTTGCAATAACCTAGAATTTAAAAATGGGAAAGAACCTTGGAAACTTGTTAGTCCAAACTCCTGACCAGAACTGAAACCATCCCAGATAAATGGCAATCCAATGTTTGCTTGAAAACCTCCAAGAAGCAGGCCAGTCCACTGCTTAATAGCTCTTGTGATGTGGAATTTCTTCCTTATTTTGACTTTGGATCTCCCTGTGAAAGATTTCCGTGCTCTGCTTCTTGTTTTTCCCTCAAGAGCTATATAGAATATATCCATATCTTCTTTCCTATGACAGCCCTTCAGGAACTGAAAGGCAACTATCATATATCCCCTCAGTTTCTAATCTTTTTAGGCTAAAAATGTATTCTTTCTTCATTAGGATTCAGCTTCCAAACTCCTTATCAATTATAATATTCTTATCTGAACTCTCTCTAGATTGTCATCATCCATCTTGTATTATGGTAACCCAAAAAAAGAATATGGCATTCAAGGTATGATTTGATTAGTGCAACATAAAATAGACCTATCACACCTAGAAAATATAGTGTTCCATTCTTAAAAAATGTAAGCATCTTACATTGCTGAACTGTTAATTAAAAAGGAAAACATTTGCAAGAAGTATGCATACTAGGCAAAATATAATAACAACATTAATAATTCCTCCATTCCAAGAAGATACTTACTATTGTTTGCTGTTGGTGAACATTTGTGTATATTACACTATGTCTCTTCAGGCAGTTATTTAATTGAAGGGTTTTATTATATTTATTGTTAGGGTTGAAATTAGCGAGGAGGCAACCCAACCCAGGCAAGAGATGTTTATGTAAACATACCACAAATGACTCAATTTCAAGTCTAACAAGAACCAAGCCTATTAATTAATTAAATCCATTAATCTGGGCAGGCAGGAGAAATGATCCTTGAGTTTAAACCCATGCAAATAGATACATATCTCTGACATTTTTGACCTGCAATGTTGACTGTGTGCCTTCATTTTTGACTGCAGTCAAGATTCTCATCTAGCTGAGTTGTGTCTGTTGAGTCTTCTGCCAAGTCAAGCCAAGAAACTGAGCTAAGGGGTGAAAATGTCAGTCTTGTGTTATACTGTTGATCCCAGATGTGAATCCTGACATTATGAAACACTCTTTCACACTGACTACATATACATTGTTGAAAAATGCCTTTCGCTTTAAGAAAAAGGAACCCCCACAGGACTTCACATCCAGAATCTATATGATGAACAGACCTGTTACAGAAGTCAGATTCATCTAAAGAGAATGTTCCATTAGTTCTAGGCAGTTCCTTTTGGTTTTCACAGCTTAGAAAAACATCAGACTTCAGCATGAAGACAATTAAAAGCTGTATGACGTATACTTTGTGAGAAGTACAGTAAAATCATGAAATGGGCATTACAGAGGAAGCTATCCTCATGCCAGATTTAGAGTATGTTTAGATTTAACTTGATCCCCTTGGACTTTTTAGAATTTAAGCATATGCTTATGTTTAAGTAAATGTGTTGGTAATTTACTCCCACTGATGGATTTACACACATAATTAACTTCATTGAATTAGGACAACAGCTTGTCAAGTGGAATGGAAGTGTTCATACTGGCAAGAGACTGAGGTAAAATATGATGCGTGATTTTCCTCCCCAAAATGTATTCCGATAGATTTTTCTGCCCACCTGGAAAAAAAAGTTTTGAAGCAAGTCCATACTTGAATTTTTGTTATGTTTCTTATATAGCCTTTTTTTTTTTACTTAACAAATTATACACATTTATTAGTCTGCTTCTTGTCAGGGCATTTTTAAAAATCTGAACAATGGAACGCAATTTAGTACACTTTTCTCCAAAAAAGAACAAAGACAGGAATGCAAGTTTTTAGTATCTTTGAAAGAATGTGAACTGATCCTTCATGCTAACAGATGGTTCTTTCATTAAGCTTTAATAGGCCATAAGATCCCAATTTCTGAATCCAGAATGTAAAAATGTATTTTGAGAAATTTAGGAGAGCTAGGTTTAAACTTCCGATTTTATTACCTTATTTTCTTTAAGTAGTAACATGCTTTCTTGTGAACCTAAGGTTTTCTCATTTCCATTCTACTTGCTTGGGGTTTTTTACTGTTCCACTGAAAATGATCATAGTGGTTAAACTCTGATTCCCAGATGTCAGTCAAAAAAACACATAATTTTTCTGATACGAGTAGAAACAGTTTTACCTTCAAAATATGCAGGAAAGCAAGGAAGACAACCATCTATCTGAAATTATTATGGTGGTCGAACAGCAAAACATTTTATGTGGACTAAATCTGGAAGATGAAAATGCAAATAATTCAAATCAATTATTACATAGGACAATATACCTGGAAAACATGTCCACCTGCCATTTTTTCCAATCACTATCCATGATAGGAATCACAGAAACAGAACTGTTATACGGCACTTCCCTGTTTATCCCAAGCTTATTGGAAGGCTCAACCAGGCATCAGCCAGAAACACAGGGAAACATATATGGTTGTGGAATATACATTCGGAATATTGAAAACACATGTTTGGGTTGGAAGCGCAAAGGCAGGAGAAAAGAAATTATACAGACAAGACCCCAATGCAGCACAGCATGAACCCAAGGGAAAGTTTCACGTAGTGCCTATAAGACCAAAAACAGATATGTGCCTGCCTTTGCGGAATCCTTAGTGCCTGAAACTTTGTAGTGCCAACACTGAACTGGACAGGGCCCGGAATAAAGACCACGTGAAGAGTTAATACCACTCTATAATGCCTTGGTAAGACCACACTCGAAATACTGCATCCAGTTTTGGTTGCCACAATGTAAAAAAGATGTTGAGGCTCTACAAAGAGTGCAGAGAAGAGCAACAAAGATGATTAGGGGACTGGAGGCTAAAACATATGAAGAACGGTTGCAGGGATTGGGAATTTGTATTTAATGTAAAGAAGGACTAGGGGTGGCATGATAGCAGTGTTCGAATATCTGAGAGGCTGCCATAAAGAAGACGGTGTCAACTTATTCTCCAAAGCACTTGAAGGCAGGACAAGAAGCAATGGATGGAAACTAATCAAGGAGGAAACCAACCTAGGATTAAGGAGAAATCTCCTGACAGAGAGAATAATAAACCAGTAGAATGACTTGCTTCCAGAAGTTGTTGGTGCTCCATAGTGGAGATTTTTAAGAAGTGACTGGACAACCATCTATCTGAAACGGTATAGCCTATCATTTCCTGCTTGTGCAGGAGATTTGGACCTTCAAGGTCTCATCCATCTCTGTTATTCTGTTACGGTAAGATGGATCTGGAGATCAACATGGTTGCTCCCCTACTCTACTGTTTTATTTTTTCTTACTTAGGCCCACATATCCTCTGTTTTCTTTCTTTTTTTCCAGTCAACAGTATGGGAAGAAATAACACCACAAATACATAGATACAGTATTGTATACACATAATACTCCTCACATACTTCTATTATTAAGAGCACAACTATGACCTCGAGAAATATAAATCACAGTTTCACTGTTGTGCCGCTACGATTTATCCTAAATCCCACCTAGGTTTATCCACTTCAATCAACCTAGTATAACTTTACCAGGCATAAAACTCTGTAGAATATTTTTAAATAAATCAGCTGATCTAAATAGTTCAATACTTGCTAAATTTAATGCACTTAGAAATACAACAGGCTCAACAAAACTAGAGGAACAGAAAGGAGTTTCCCCCCCAAATAGCAGAGAATATATACTGTATCTTGACTATTAATACAGTTTTAAGCATTTTGAAATCACACTGATTTCTCTGATAGAGATTTGAGGATCTGCTAAGTAAAACAGAAATTAACTGAATTTCAGGATTAATAGTCTGCATTCTGATGCAGCACTGTACATATTTTTCTTTACAATGGATTATTTGATATTGCTCATAAATCAGTCTATTCCTTAAATTCCCACGTAGAACAATGTATACATAATATTGTGTTTAAAAGTTATTTTAAGAAGACTCTAATTCTTTTGTCATGAATTAAATATTTTTCTGATAATAATCAAATAATCAGAATTCAAAATGTCAAAAGATTAGAAATAGATTTACATAGTTATGGACACATTATGATAAGAAATGCTTATGTCTAATATGCCCACCAGTATGGCAAGAAATGCTTTGTTTGTGAACACTTTAGTAAGAGTAGGATTAAAGTACTACATTCAGTAATGAAATGAGCTTGTAGCTAATTAAGAAAAGCTCAATTTTTTTCCAGGTGTGCATTATGAAAAATAACATTTGTTGTTTCTTCTCTTTTTAAATAAGTGAGACCTACATAAATAGCCCTCAGATTGATGAACTTTATAACCACTGCAATATAAAGTACTTTGGGAACAGCAAAGACCTAGATTAAATAAATCTGTCAATTCCAGCTACTTCCTTGATCCTAAATATTGACTCCAGCCAAATTAGTTTATCCTGGCAATGTACTCATGATCAATGATATTGTGACTTTCTGTACATAATTATGAACAAAGAGGCAGAGTAACACATCACTAAGCTTTTTTTATTTAACCACTTTTTTTAAAAAAATCTACAGTTAGTTGCATTTATGCAGCATTACAATATTACAAATATTGTACATAACTAAAAAAGAACATAGACCTTGATTCAAAGCAAAACTTAGTAACTAGAATCAGCATATCAGAATGAAAAGAAAAGGGATGACACCAGTAAGCTGTCCTAGGTCTGCATATTCACCCAATCATTTTTTCCCTAGTCCCTTGATTTTAGTTTAACCATCATTGTTGATTTAATATGGCTTAAATAACAAAAGGCGCCAACTGATTCTCAGAAATATTGTGGTCACAGCCACCAAAAAAGGGTAAAAATTATCAGCAACAAATTAATCTTAGTGAAGCATTATGGGATTAATTAGAAAAAGCAGAAAATACTGTACAGTGGTACAATTTAGAAAAACAGACAACAATCACACTGATTGGGGAAATAAGGTTTAATTAGAAAGGATTAAAAAAAATCAGGAAAGTACAAGAATTAAAAAAGAGCGCACACAGAACTAATTGTATAGAGAAAATTGAAGAAACCATTATATAGAATTCCTCCCCTAAAACCAAAATCAGAAACTCTTGGTAAAATATTTGATGTAATTTATTTATTTTTTAAAAAAAACTATCAAGACATTCAAGTTCTCTCCCTCTCTTCCCTGTCTTACCTTTACCATACATAGAAAAGAGAAAACAAACTAGCAACTTTTGCAAACATTTGCATACTGTACTATACCAAGTTTGATTTGTTTTTGGCTTAACATAAATATAAATTCTCCATTCTGGTTTAGATTTATGCTCAAACCAGACTTATATTGTTTCACATAGACTGAATGCAGCCACTAATTACTTATCTGCTGAATTGTTCAAAGAGCTTCAGAATAGAAAATATTTCTCTCGTTGCATCTAACAATGGTACAAATGTAACTTGGCAGTCTTTTCTTTCTGCTGTACTCGCTTGTGGTTTAGCGACTGCTAAACAATGGTTGCTAAGTGAACACATGACACATAGAAAGATGCTGCAACAATCATTGGTTGTTGCCATCACATTCGGATAAAATATTCTTGTACAGTATCTTGTGCCTAAGGCATTTTTTTTTCTTTTTTTGGTCATCGTAGGGTGGAAAGCTTGCTTAAATTATTGTTTTGGTGTTTGTTCTTGGGCTACTCATTTTTTTCTGGGTTTTTTTTTTTCCTACTTCTTTTAGCAGTAAAATATCCAGAATTGCTGGAAGCTGGCTAGCCTCCAAATGTTACAGATAAAAAAAAAATGTTTACATCTTTTTAAATTGATTCCATGCAGCGGCAGACACAAGGTGTGTAAAATCTGTTATGCCTCATTATGGTAGATGCAAAGTCAGGTGACCAGAAATGGGTGAGCTGCTTATTGGCTATTTCAAGTTTATGAAGACATCCCCCCCTTTTCCCCCCCTCTGGTCCCCAGTTAAGAATTGTTTATCCCCATTCTACTGCTGTCTAAACAGCTAGACACAACATGATGTGAAAAGTGAAGAAAACTATTTGCTGAGGAGTAAAACAGCATAACAGCGAAACTGTATACTGCAACAGCCTGAGGAGGCAAAGCAATGATATGACATTACCAACCCCCAGCCTCTTGCCTCCCAAGCAGAAATAAGAGAAATGTGGAAGTTGTCTTTTGTTGGTTATATAAACAAAGGAAAGGAGAGAGAAAATCCTAAATAAAAAAAGCTTCTGTGACTCAACCTCAATCTGTTTTAATTTTAACTCTGGCTAGGATAGAACGTATGAGAAAGAAACCAAAGAAGGCGCCTTGAGGTGACTGACATTATCCTGCAGCTAGACTCAATCCATTCCTGCTGCAGTTCTGTGATCCATGGATTATTTTCTACCAGCTGATGATGGGCAGAAGAGGAAGGACAGCAAAACCAACTGCTTTGCTTAAAAAGCTGCACACGTGCAGTATAAGCAGGATGGCATCGTCTGGCAGTGGCCTGGAATAAAGTCAAGACAGGGATGAACCATCAGGATGGGACATTTCGTTGTAATCCATACTCTTAAAAGTAACTGGTGTCAGATTTCTCCTTTCCTCTGTATGTCTATGGAGATTTTCAGTCATCCAGGTCATGGTTGTCCCAAAGGTATTTTTTCAAAAGAAAAGCTTCCAAGAAGCTTCTTCCGTTCTGACTGAATGGTGAAGGATGGAAGGATTTCTATTCCTTGCAGTCATCTGGTCATTAGCACTAATAACACTAGGAGTGCTAACAACCAGATGACTGCAAGCAAGGAATAGAAATCCTTCCATCCTCACCATTCAGTCAGAATGGAAGAAGCTTCTTGGAAGCTTTTCTTCTGAAATAACTAACTAACTAACTAACACTAACTAACTAACACTAACTAACAGTAAGAGTGCTAACAACCAGATGACTGCAAGGAATAGAAATCCTTTCATCCTCTACCAGTCAGACAGAACTGAAGAAGCTTCTTGGATGAGAAGTGAAACGACCTCAAGGAAAAAGCAAGTCCAGTTGCCTTTTGAAAAACTATCTTTGGGATCTTTCTCTATAGTATAAATCAGCAATTCAAAGGATTTGTCCTTTCTGAGACATTTGAAATCACTGATAATTCAGGAAGCTGTAGTCTCATATATCTGGAAGGTATCAAGATGGGATAGGCCCGTGATGGCAAACCTATGGCAAGCGTGACAGAAGTGGCATGCAGAGCCATCTCTCTGGGCACGTGAGCCATCGGTTGTTGCTCTTCAGGGTTCCAGCGTGCCAGCCAGCTGGTATTCACATGCGCAGGAGCCCCAGAAACCAAAAGACCAGCCACAAGGTGCGCATGCGTGCAACTGGAAGATGATCTTCTGGTTTCTGTCACGCATGTGCACACGAAGACCAGCTGGCCAGTGAGCATGCATGTGCCATAAACTGGAAGACCATCTTACCGGTGAGCACATGCCTACTGGGCAGCTTCTCTTTTGGTTTCTGGCGCTCCTATGTGCATGAAGACCAGGTGGCTGGCGTGCCAGAACCCGGAAGAGCAAGGGGAGCAGAGCTGCCAGCCAGGACAGGTGTGCCGGGGCTTCCCTCCCTCCTGAGCGTGGTCCCAGCCTTCCAGCCTGCAGGACCAATGTGTGGCCATGGTCCAGAGCGCCTGGCCACCTCTGGCGCACGGGACAGCAGGGCAGCATTTGCTGGCTGGGTGGCCAGCCGCCCTGCCTGCTGCTCCTGCCACCAAGGGGTGAGGGGCGGCGGCAGTTCTTGTGCTGCTGCTTCCAGCCGGGATGCTGGAGCAGCCAGGAGGAAAAGGAGGAGGAGCCACTGTTGGGGACATGAGCTGCTGCAGGAAGGCTGGAGGACAGTGCAGCATGGAGACGATACTGAGGAGTAAGAGGCATGCCAGGCCAGCCAGGAAGCGGGAAGGCACTGCTAAGGGATAAGAGGAGGGGCTACGCTGGCTTGTTCTTGGTGGCGAGCTGGGGGGACGCTTCATCCTGACCAGAATTGGGGTGAAGCTCTCCTGCCTGCTGGCCCCCCAAGCCGAGCCCCGGGAATGCTGACGTCCCTTACCTCCAAGGCCGGGAAGGGGCTCTGGCTTTCCAGCGGAGGGAGGCAACATTTCCTGCCCAACTTTCTCTCCCTGTCTGGAGCTGCAGAACTGGGTCATCGGTGGGGATGTCCCGCCACCTCAACGGGAGCCAGGGGGTGAGCAGGGGGCCAGACAGGTAGGCACAAGGACCCCCAAAAGGCAAGGTGGAGCCGGCGCATGTGCACTTGACAGCTGGTCTTTGCACACGCATGCACACCAGAAACTGGAAGACCAGGTCGCCGGCGCACATGCATGCACCGGAAACTGGAAGATCATCTGTTTTTCCAGTTTCTGGCGCACATGCTCCCGTTTCGGCACTCAGTGCTGAAAAGGTTTGCCAACACTGAGATAGGCTATTAGAGAACACATACTCCCAAAGACATTCTCAAGTGCAATTAGCCTCAGGTAAAAGCAGGTGCCATGATTCAACATCCCAGCCTACTACATGCTACCAGTATAAAGCATGTTCTTCATATAGTTGCTGGTTTGATAGAAACTATGTGCCTTTTCATAGCATCTAGTTTCATCCTGAACACACCACAGACTGGAAACCATTACTAATAAAATCAGCTATGGTACAGTTATAGACATTTGAGTTTCCTTTCCTGCTGTTTACCCAGGACAATAATTTCTCCCACTTTCAGTCATTTCTGCCTAGTTAATTGCTTGTTAGATTTCTTGTGAACTTAGAAAATACTATTATCCACCACATGTCATCTGACTTGGAATTCTCTTGACAATCAACAAATGAAAACTAGATCTTTCAGAAATAAGCTTTTAATCAAAACACAAGCATGGAGGGGAAATGGCTATTTACTTTGACCAGGAATTTAGCCCATATTCCAAGCACGTGAATATCATAAACAGGGGGGGGGACCCACAAAAATCCTTAGTCTAATTGCAGATTATACTTAAGATTGCTGTGAAAATGTATTTGCTTGTGGCTACATACACAAACATAAGTTATTGGCCTGGGCATTAGAATTTGGTGCCAGAAAAACGTGGAGTGGCTGCCAAAGTCAATGCAGTACTTTTTCCTTAAGCTATCCAGGGTTAAAAGCTCCTATGCATGACATAGTTAAACACAGGCTACTTTTAAAAGGCACAAATTCAGACCAGTTTTAGCTGATCATGCTATTGAATCAGCCACACAGTGCAATAGTTTTAATTCTTGTTTAGCAAATCATCTGCTTGGCTGAAAAACCTTGACAATTTTCTTATTGTCCTCTAAGAAATGAGACCAAAAAATGGAATACTTCTCATGGCACTTTGCCACGCATGCTTAGGGTATAGCTGCCCAGTTTCCTTGCCTTCCAAATTCATGGGTGCAGCATGTTGAACTTTCATTGTTACAGAATTAGGTGATGTGGTAGATGTTGGAACATGAAACATCATTCCTCTTCCTCTACTCTATAAAGATGTTTAATCCATTGAAAAGTCGATAGCATACAAGTTGGTTTGGCTCAGGAGTCTCTTACTTTCTTCAGCAAGACTGAAATCATTGGAATGAAGTGACAACATTTTGTACTGAGTTCAAGTTCTGCCTTAGTCATAAAAAGCAGCTGGCTGACATTGGGCCAGTCACTCTCTCTCAGGCCAACCTACCTCATAGGGTTGTTGTTGTGGGGAAAATAGGAGGAAGGTGTATTGGATATGGTTTATTTGTAAAAATAATAAAAGCGGGATATAAATATATAAATGAATCTTGGACTAACTGGTATTCCAGTCATCTTCTTTTTTGAGAAGTGAACCTAAAATTCATGAGACTGCAATGACACAATGCATTTGTTAGATGAATTAAAGCTTCTAAAAGAGGATTGGGCACTTGATCTCCAACCTGAACACTAGGTGTAGATAAATCAAATAGACCAATGAATCATGAAAGGCGTTAACTATCTGGTTTGAAGGAAAAAAGCACAAAGTCTGTTAGAGTTTGAAGGGAATAGATCCTATGACTTAATGTCAGTGGGCTAAATCTGAAGCTGAATGGCTTTGGCAGATGTGGTTTCATTGACATGGTTGAATATGATACTTTGGGAAGGTGGTCATGTTAGGCTAGAAGTCACGTATGACTTCAAAACAATGTCTTCAAGAAAGTTCCTCAGGACTTAAGAATGATGCTTGAAAAAAGCATATGCATAATTCAAGACCCAATTAAGTGGCAGAATTCAAGAGGAATGTGTGTAAGGGCAGAATGCATAATGATTTCCCTCGTTAAATATTGGACTATCCTAAACAGTGATCAATTCCCCTATCAGATTAATGAAAGTTTTGGTGCCCAACACACTATTGACTTACACTTAAAAAGCAGGAAAGCAAAAAAATGCCTATCAAAGAAATACTACCCTTAATGGCGGAATGAGAATGAAGTGAGTAATTACAATTTCATAAGCTTGAAATCACCAAAGGAAAATATTTGATTTTTTTCATTTTTATGGCTAAGAGAGAAGTCTAGGGGAATGGATTTCATAGGAGATCTTTCCCAAAATTCTCAAGATCAATTCCTATGCCTGACAAAGAGCCACTAGGAGACTGGAGCTGTGTCAACTCAAAAGACTATCAACAATAAGATTGGTAGCAGCGAAATTAGAAACAGTCATTGAGTAGAGAGAAAACTGAGGTGTTGCAGATAAAATTGGAGAGTTTATCTTTGTTTTTGGTTTGATTTTGGTTGAAATCAGTAAGTTTCTTAAAAGTTTGAACTTGTAACTGGCTGTTTTTTCAGTGCTAATAATTGTATAGCAGAAATCTGAGGATTAATTACAAATTGTGGAGAATTTTACTGATCCCTTCAAGATAAATTAAATTAAATTAAAATAGCCATCGTTTAATTTGGTTTTGTGGTAGGAGGCTTTGAAGAAGATGAGAGGGGACATAAATTTGGAGACCATCACCTTTAGAGCTTGCTTCCAAAAGAGTGGTTTGCAAACAAAAACAATTGTGTCAAGTCTGTTTAGTATAACTCTGGTAATGTTTACAAGAACTGATTGTGTAAACTTCACTACAGCCAATTTAAAAAAAGTGGTGACTTGCCCAAGGCTAGTCAGTTAACTTCATAGCTCAGCAAGGATATCAACCAATTTTTTTCTAGGCTAAAGACCAACAATCTGACAGCTACAATACACTGACTTTCAATTATTGATTGATTAATAGTGATGGATTATTTACCAACTATTTCTACCTTTTAGATAGTACTGAGTCATTAATTGTTAATTAACTATTAATGGTTATTAATAAATGCAGAAATAGAATGCAAAGTGGGATGAGGAACAAAATTAGCTACGGGCTGCCCTAAACTACTTCGTTATTACTACTACAAACCTTGAAAATAATAGCAAGTGAAGAGTATTCCTTCAGTTTCTATGATGTCTAAAATGACAACATAATAGTGTTTGTGTGAAATAATGAGAATGCTTTTCTAAATATTCTTTTCTTTACAATCATTGAATTAAATTAGAAAAACTTGCTGAAAAGTGTTCTTTGCCATATACCCAAAATATGAAGCTCATAGGAAATTGTTTGACTTCATTTTAAACTCTGCCAAACCACAAATTATGTTAGGGTTCCATCTGAAACCATGAACCAGTCCTCGTTTGCTCAAAATTACTCCTAATATCACTTACAACATTTTTCAAGATTTATTTAACTTTTCAACAAACCTTTTATAAATCTTGCATCTCTTACAAAATATAAAGACATATACATTACAGATGGATTAAGCTTTTTGCTTGCAGTATTTCCTAATAGGTGAGGAGTATTGGTAGTCCTTGCCTTTGAGCCATTCATTTAGTGACCGTTTGAAGTTACAATGGCACTAAAAGAATTGACTTATGACCAAGTGATCAAAATTTGGACGCTTGGCAATGGGCATGTATTTATGACGGTTGCAGTATCCAATCATTTTTTGCGGTTTTCTCCAAATGCTTCAACAGATTGCCTGTACAAGAGTGAGTGACAATAAGCATAGAAGTGATATATGGAAGAAAAAGTTTTGGGGTCGGCTTTCCGAGTGAGAATCAGCTATTCTCTTGCATATACAATTTGAAGTAGTCAAAAAGGAATACTTATCTTTGTGAGGTACACACACACAATTGAAAAGAAGGTAAAGCAAGCTAAGGAGAAAAAAGTAGAGGTGAAAGTAGTTTGTGGCTACTGTACTTCTAAAACCCAGCACTTATGTCCAGAATACTGAAGTGAGAACAATTTTGAGCAGGCTCTAATTCCCAACAGTATTTACTGAACGCCAATGCCACTTTTTCACATACTTACTAAAGTCTGCACAAACCTATAAAACCACTTTGACCGCAATGGGATAAGAGTCTCTCTGCAGATATCAGGTATGCAATTACATCCGCAAACTGCCTCTAATGATCTGATAAGATATAATTTGCAAACATTATAAAAATGTGCAATTCTGGTACTGCTGCTACTAGTAGTAGGTAATATTATATTTACATTTAGTATCACAAATAACAAATAGCAATAGTAATTATTCCAGATCAATTATGGAAGTGTTAAACAAGCTGCTATTTCATTATGTCTTAAAAATAAAAAGCCTCCTTAGGTTTAATTTACCAGAAATCCCATTGCTATCATGGAAATTAATTACATTAGCATGTGGCATAAAATGCTTTGCTCTTTATGTTCAGTTTGATTTTCTGAGCTCTCTAAAGCATAAGCATTAAAATTTTATTGGGTTCCAGTTTCATATACTTAGTTTATAGAACCAAACTCAGATTTCCTCATGTTACACACCAGACCAGAAAGCATGTGGGCTAAAATGTATCTGCAGTACACAATCCACAAAGAGGCCTAAATTTACTCAGTTTTTTCGTCCATTGTACACTCACTTTTCCCCCAGCTGTCTAGTGCATTTTTCCATTTTTCTACTTACATAAATCCATTCAGCCCATTTCTTTATTTACTTGTCAGAGTATGGGATTGGAATGTAAAGAAAAACTTTCAAATGGAAGTTTAGTATTTATGATGGCCAATGAAAAATAGAAGGGTGATAAACATAACATACATGATAAACAGTTTCTAAGCTTTATTTTAAGAGAATAAAAATTTGCATAAAATATACATCTATTAAGTTGTACACAAACAATTAAATATAATCTTAATAATTTAAATTGATGAACTCCATGACAAATTAATAGTTTTATTCCTTTCCGTCAAATATAAAGATTATAGGAAACCTGTTAGGTTCCTATAGGAAACCTAACATGAAATAACCACATGCCAGTGTAGCACTTTCATATACAGAAAAATACATGTAAAAATAAGTCAAAATGATAGAGGACATTCTAGAGGAAGTCTAAGGCATAATCTCAGGCACTTGCCTTCTAATAAATGTTTTGTGATTTTCCACCATAGCCATTTCTTGGAAAGGGCCCACAGGATAGTTTCAGAGATGCCCACCATTGCAAAAGGTTGAGGATCCCAGTTATGGAAGAAACACTAAAACAAACCTTAATGTGAAAGAGCTACCCACCTGCTCCTTGTTTTGAAGAACAATGGAACATTATGGATTCTTTCATAGAAACCTTTTCCTCCATACGACTACTTCTGGTAAAATTCTTGTAGAAAACACTCTGCAATGATGTGTCATTTACACAGCCTTTCTGAGAGGAAACATTTAAAGATGTTCTAGGCAGAGCTTTCTATCTGGTAATGCATGCTCTAATGCCCTGATATCATTTAGCAGCTAGCAAGAAAGTATAGTCTGGTCTGGTCTGGTAGAAATATAGTCCAGCTGAAACTCAGTCTGCATAATGGTACAAATAGCATCAATCTTTACAACCTCTATAGGCCACCAAAGACCCCCTGAAACAACAAAAGTAATAGAACATGGAATCCATGAAGCAGGGGTGCTAATTCTATCCAGGATAGCAATTTAGCAATAGCAGCAAGAAAAATCTCCTGTTTTTTTCTTTCTTTTAAGCACCTTTCAGTAATTGGACTGATACACTGCAAACAACATAGTTTAATTGAAATTTGTTATATAACATCTGATTGAATGGGCACATACATTACACTAAGAGTTTATATATGACAGTGGTTGGATTCTTACAATTTGCTAAGCAAAAACAATATACATTACAATCATAATTATATCTTACAACCATAAAAAGTCTGTAATGAATATATCAATTACTTTAATATATATATACTATTATTCAATGTTATACTGTTTCTTATGCTAACAAAAACAGATTGTAGTGAACAAGAAATAATATCAGTGCTAGTATTATTTATTAACATTTGTACTTTAGATCAGGGTTTTTAAACTTTTTCAGGCTTCTACCTCCACCCCATTCTCTTACAAAACTTACAAAACTAATTTCATGCATCTCCACTAAGTAAATCTCGCCAAGTTCACACATTACTCCAAATAAGCATATTTTAGATTTAAGTCTAAATATCTATTTGTATCAAGGCACCCTAAATGCTGAAAGTCTGCAGATTAAATATGGTAGACCACCTGACTTTTACTAATTCTACTTACTGAACCTGAAGATTGACAATCATAACAGAACATTCCAGAAGGCTGTAAAGGTATAATAGAAATCAAATACCTCATCTTAAATTGATGGAAATGCCTTCTGTTGTCTAATAGCAACACAAAATACAACTTAGTGATTTTAGTAGATTTGTAGTATTTAATTTATTTTGAAGTTTTTATAGGCAACTTTATAGTGTCTTTGTAGAAATAAGTCCAACTTAATTTATTGGAACTTATTCATAGGACGAGTACCGAATTATAATATGAATTGTCTAGAAATTTCCAAAACAGATGTATACCCACCTAAATATTAAAGATGGCAAGCATCATTACAAAAAAATAATAATCGTGTACTTCTTCAAAAATTAAAGACTTGATGTTCTTGTTTCTGAAATATTATTTTATTTATGTGAAACAGAAGTTCATATCAATAAAGTGGTTAAGGTTATTTAATTGAGTTATAGCTCTAGATTCAGAATCATTGAGAGATACAGAACACAGAATCTTAAAAATAAGTGGGTGGATAATGGAAGGTTCCAAAGAGCTAACACAAAATTTATTTCCAGCTTAGAAAAAATATAGATGCAAACTAAATAAAAAATAAATGTGTTATGAAATATCCTTTCCATACTTGCTCAGGAGTAAATCTATCAAAAATCAATAAAGCTTTCTCTCAAAACTGTCTGCATAAATTTCAGATTCAATGTACTTTCTAAAATTAACTTTGATCTTAGTGGAGATACATATGTCAAAGTAATATCTATAACTATCTTTCCCTACCCTACCCAAACCATGCTGATTGCAAGTTCTGGGAATTACAGTTCCAACATATTAGAAATCTTCCACTATGTTTTTCAAAGGTCTTATGTTTAACTGCTATAGTTTGGGAAAAACTAGATAGCCTAGCGACTAGCAGAAAACTCAAGGGCTGTGAATAATTCTAACAAAATAAAACAGTAATAAATTGTGACATCTAACTAACATATGTGGGCTTAAATCAGATGGGTGGAATGGAATTATTACTTTAAGTTTTCCATAAACGATGCAACGTCTCTTAAACATTATGGCTGCTACAAGAGAAACAAGCTGGCTTTTAATCGAATGAACATGTATATTGAAATTTATGTTAGATATCATTGGCAAGGTTAAAAAAAACTGCAGTCTCTGTGTTAGTCAGAAATCATGCCTTTTTGTTCAGCATATGGAACAACATAAACTTTGACATATACAAGTAGCCTTCAACTTACAATAGTTCGTTTAATGACCATTCAAAGTTACAACAGCATGGGACTTCCGGTTGGCTCCGCGAGCCTCGCAGACGCTCTTTTATGGGCGCCCGTTCCCCGGCACCGTAAAAGCCC
>JANHZT010001179.1:132337-142431 GCA_032468215.1 Stegonotus admiraltiensis
ATTTAAGACCCCACAGAAACAGATTTAAAACCCCAAATTAAAACACTTCCAAAAAAGGTTAGGCCAAGCTGGCTAAGTGGAACAGATGTGTTTTCAGGGCCCGACAGAAGGTCCAGAGGTCCAGGATAGTGCGTATCTCTAGGGGCAGATCGTTCCAGAGGGCAGGGGCTGCCACAGAGAAGGCTCTCCCCCTGGGGGTCGCCAGCCAACACTGTTTGGCTGATGGCACCTGAGGAGCCCCTCTCTGTGGGAGCGTACTGGCCGGTGGGAGATTTTCAGCGGCAGAAGGCGGTCTCGTAAATAGCCAGGTTCTAAGCCATGGAGCGCTTTAAAGGTGGTCACTAGCACCTTGAAGCGCACCTGAAGACCACAGGAAGCCAGTGCAGCTTGCGCAGGAGAGGTGTCACATGGGAGCGCCTCATCGCTCCCATAATCCCCTGCGCTGCTGCGTTCTGGACCAACTGGAGCCTCTGGGTGCACCTCAAGGGAAGCCCCATGTAGAGAGCTTGGATGTGGTAGAAGCAAGGATGATTTGCAAAGATAGAAAGGAATAGCTATAGCGAATGGAGTAGATATAAACCAGATTTAGCTATGTTTCCTTTTTTTAAAAAAATCTATCTTTATCTGAGAGTAAAATCACAGTGAACAGTCTAAAAGATGGATACAGTAGTCGTTTGGAGGATTTATAATACATGCAAGCTCTTCATCGTTGCACTTGAAAATTATGCTAATTGTTAGCTATCACAAACCAAATCCTTCCCTTTCAGAATCTGATGAATGACCATTTTGAACCAAGCTATTATTTTACACCTGGTTTCCTCAACCCTCTTTAAAGAATGGTCTGAGTTATATGAAAATTGTGCATAATTGAGACTTTAGTGGGAGGCTTTTATTGGAAATATGCCTGTCCCAGTATGTCTCTGAAGACCATGCATAGCCATTTGGCGATGCCAGCAACTGTGGTGGAGGTATCTCCGTGCATGGAATAGATAATAGATGATAAAAGGACCTAGAAGTGACTGTACCTTTGGCAATTGTGGCAACTTGATGCTCCAAGGCATTTTGAAATAGACACTAATTAGTAACAGAATCTCTGTGTGTGTGTGTGTGTGCGTGTATACCTATGTATACACTTTTAACACTAGTCCTGAAAAATGAGAATGGCACTCATTCTATAGTAAGGCAAACATCACATTCTGTTGGGGAATATTTACATTGTAATGAACATTATTGTAAAAATGCCTTAATTTTTGATAGACTTATTCAAGCAAAGCAAAGAGTAATAGTTTTTAAATCTGTCACACTAACTTTGAACAAATGACTTTCCAGAAATTAAGGGTGCTTTTAGACCCATGTCTTCTTTTAACTGAACTTTACATGGACTTTTAGCTAGAAATTGTATTCTGTAAGATTTACCTACTTAGTTTCCATGGTAAGAGCTTCATTAGAATTCATTTCTCCGTCTCTCTTTTTGCCTTTTTCCCTAAATGCAACAAATGCATAAAAAATTCTCTTTGTGAATTTCCAGTCAGTATTTATTATTCCTGAAATTGCTAATCCAATCTAGTGCTGGATTAATGATGGAACATTCTCTTAAAACATAAGCGTGTAAATTAAAGCAAACAGATGTTCAGATGTTCCATCTGCGCATCCTATAACCCCCAAAAGGAGTACAGATACTTACTGGCCATCTGGTAAGATGGCCTGTTCTCTATTTGGCAGTTTGTCTCAGTTGCCTTTAATTTGGGGTTATACTGGAAATCTACTGAATAATAAGTGCCATTTTACAGGAGAGGCTCTAATTATAGTACAGCATGCTGTCCTACCTAGCATTAAATATGTGCTTGTTTGTACCTGATGATTGTTTAATGTTTTCTCAAATGTTTATTTATTACGTTTACTTTGAAGCATTAAAAGTTTAATCCATTTAAGATACATTGCAATACATGCCTATAGAATCCTGGAGAGTATAACATTGATTTTCATTTAGTAACTTATGTCTTCTGTCCGATTGTCAAGAGACACACCTAAGGATGATCTAATAATATATAAGGGAAGGTATGAATTTGGACAGTGATGGTTTGAGCTTCACAATTAGGAAGAATATGCAAGCAGGCTCGTTGAAACCGAATGTGGTTGGGACTAGAAGGAAACTCAATTTAGAACATTAGGTCCTCTCTTTGCAAATCAAATTCATACTTGCACTGATAGTATTTATTTATTTGTTTATTTAATGCATTCTTATTTGAAAATCATTTCGAAGAACTGCTTCAGATCCAGCACAAGCATATTACCTGTCTGCTCTTGCTTAAAACAGATTGTCTTTCTGGAAAAAAGAGATGTATCTCTTTATGAGCCATGGTGGCTCAGTGGTTAGAATGCAGTATTGCAGGCTGACTCACTGCTCAGTGCCAGGAGTTCGATCCTGACCAGCTCACGGCAGGGATGAAATCTACTTATCTTCCCAACCGGTTTGGAAGTGCATGCGCCGTGGACCCTCTATGCAAACCCTATTGTGCATGCACAGAGGGTAAAAAACAGGTTACTGCCTGATTAAAACCAGGAAATAACAACGACCGTGCGAGTGGGCGGAGCCTCATGCCGCCATTGCTACCGGTTCTCCGAACCACCAGCTGCCATCGCTACCAGTTCAGCTGAACCGGTCTGAACCGGAAGCATGTCACCCCTGGCTCAAGTTTGATTCAGCCTTCAATACTTCTGAGGTCAATAAAATGAGGACCCAGATTGTTGGGGGCAATAGGCTGACTCTGTAAACAGCTTAGAGAGGGCTGTAAAAGCACTATGAAGCGGTATATAAGTGCTATTGCTATTCCCAGGTTTGTGGGGAAACTGAAAAAGCGATTGGTTGCTGTAATAAATGGCAGAGAGGCACTGTTCAGATTCATATAAAGTTGAAGCATTTCTTCTGAATCATTTTGAAGACTTCACCTGGATCTATGTTTACATGGTTGCTTATGCCAAGAAGTTTCAAGACTTACAAAAAACTTATACAATGCAAAATAGAGAATACTATAATAAAATATTTTCATAAAACATGTATTTCATTCTTTTAGTACATTTATTTAAAACATTTTAAATAAGTTTAAGTTTTAAAATATTTATTTTTAAAGCAGCAAAAACCCTATTCCTCTGTAGGGAGAAGAACACCAAAACAAATTACAGGTAGTCCTCAAGTTACAACCATTCATTTAGTGATCCTTTGAAACTACTACAGCACTGAAAAAATGACCATTTTTCACACTTATTGCAGCAGCCCCATGATCACATGAACAAAATTTGGGCATTTGGCAACTGGCATGTACTTATGCCAGTTGCACTGTTCCAGGATCACATGCTCCCTATTTGTAACCTTCCCAGCTGGCTTCTAGCAAACAAATTCAATGGGGAATCCAGTTTGCTTACTGACCGTACGATTCACTTAACAACTCCAGTGATTATGTTAAAACTGTGGCAACACATTGTACAATAGGGGGCAAAACTCACTTAACTGTCCTGGTTAGCAATAGAAATTGGGCTCAGTTGTGGTTGTAAGTTGAGGACTACCTAGATTCAACGTTTGTGTACATGAAAGGCCAGGATGAAGAGGTGAATAAAAGATGAGAGTGGTTACCTCAAGAATGTCATTACATGCAGATGCCATTAGTGAGAAGAGCCACTAGGTGGCACTATGCAGCCATGCAACTCTCCCATGACAGTTATTAATTACGGGATCTGAAGCCTAAAACCCTGTTGTCCAGATTTCGGCCCATGTCTCAGCAATGATGCTAAGAGTTGTTCTGATCGGACAATGTTATGGAGAAGCATCCTTAGGGCCAACTATTGCCTGCCCTCTTTTCACCATAGTGGTAAACCAGGTAAGAGGAGCCAAAAAAACCCATTCCCCATGCATGGGTTGTAGGCATAATGGCTGGAAAGAAAGAAGAGAAATGAGTTTTAGTTTGCTTGTTTTCTAGTTCCACAGAGTAATTATCAAAGGGTTTATTTTCGCCCTCCTCTCCCCACTGTTCTCCTGGGAAGGAAGTGGGAGAGATGACTTTTTGGCAAAGTGGGAGAATCAGGACTGTCAAAAGGCCAAAATCAGTAGCCTCAAGCACTCAATGAGAGCAGGAGAGGTCTCTGCCCCTCATCTTGCATTGGTAGGAAGTAAGCCATTATTGCTGTTTTGCATGGCTCATTGTAGCAATCTTTTTTAAAGGCAGCATTTAGAAGAAGGTACATCAGAAGCTACATTTACAATAGGATGGAGATAAACTAAAGTAAGGTGACCAATCGTCCTCCTTTAGGGAGGACAGTCCTTCTTTTGTAAGTTCTGTCCTCTCTCGAAAAATGTCCTCCTACATGACTTCCTTTTCGATATTTGAAGACTAATCTGTAAATCTCTGTATTCGATTGATGCCGAGCAGAGCCATTGCATGTGATATGACATATTTGTATTTGACATGACAATTCATCAAGGCTCGGTACAGTGTGGCGAGATGCGATTATGAGATGCATGCGCTCCGCACAGGAGAATTGTTTTGAGAGAGTGCACCATGCGGAAGAGTGCGCCGCACGCAAGCGGCTTTTGTTTACTTCTTACCAAAACACAACACGGCACACACACACGCATTAGACTCATTGTTGCAATGAATAAAATGTTTCTTTTATTTACAATATTTTTTTTCTTCAATTTATTTGTGTCCTCCTTCTCATGGTAAAAATGTTAGTCACCTTAACTAAAGGCAACATCATCCATTCATGTTCTGCAAACCCATTTCCTGAAGCATTGCCTAACAGCATTTACTGAACCGTGTGGAAGAGCCTTAGGTCAGTAATGGTAAAGGTCCATCAGGTTTACAGCTTGCCCCAAGTTATATAGAGTTTTATACAGTATATAATAATCAGAACGTTGACCCTGGCTTGTTATCCAAGTGACAGCTATAATATATGGCCAGGTACTCTTCCAAGAAACTTGGCCTTTACAATTCTACCAAAGGACGCTTCAAAACCAAATACAAACTTGGTCCATATTGTGCACATTATAGTAAAATAAATGTGAGATTAATGTTGCAGGAACAACCATAACTAAGCTGTATTTATCCAAGAAAGAACATTTTTGACACACAAAGTAACGTTGGCATAGGACCTTCTAGCCACTTGGACCTCTAATGACAACTGTAGGAGGATCCCCAAACCATGTAATTCTTTCTGAAACTGTACAATCAAGTTGAACCCTCAGTTCCCATAACTGGGGACCAGTCACAAGATTAAGGGCATCACCTTTGGCAGAATAACAATTTCAGTTAAGTCACAACTAAATAACATCCTGCCTGATACTTAACAACCCTATCACCAAAGAGGGGACTATTATACTATTAGTACATGTTACTAATTAATACCATACTACGGTAATAAGTACCGTACTTTTCAGAGTATAAGACGCACCGGAGTATAAGAGGAAAATAAGAAAAAAGCTAATTGATGGGTGGATTGGCCTCCCGGAAAACCCCCAATCAGCTGTTTCCAGAGGTGAATTTTAGCAACAGGTTTGTTGGTTGTACGCTCTGTGCCTTGCTTTTTTTGCCTCTGAAAGCCTCCAAAACAGAGCTTCAGAAAAAAAAGGCTTTTTTTCTGAAGCTTCTTTCAGAGGCTTTTATTCTGAAGGACTATCTGTATTCTGTTCAGTCTCCTTTCTTTGGTATTGGTATGTAGATTAACCTCTTCCAATCTGTTGGTTATTGTGTCATTCTCCAGATTTGTTAGCATAGTTTGGTTAGAACCTTTACATTGCTTGCCATATTAATTTAGATAAAAGACTTTCAAAGACTTTTTTTCTGAAGCTTCTTTCAGAGGCTTCTTTCAGCCTCTGAAATCTCCGTTTGGGAGGCTGGGCAGGGCTACATTCAGAGTATAAGACTACCCAGATTTTCACCCTTTTTTGGGGGGAAAAGGTTTGTCTTATACTCCAAAAAATACGGTATGTATGGGACTGAAATTCCCATCAGTTCCAGCCACTATAACTAGGGGTGAGGTGTGTTAAGAATTGCAGCCTACCATCTCAATCACTTCGCCTACACCACATTTCAGTATGTAGGTGCTTCCCAATTGTACATCTTTGACCTTGGCTGTCCAAGTGAAACTGTTGAGTTTTGATGGGAAGAACAGGTGGTGGCGTTTGATGTTTGAGATTACAAGAGCTATTGTGAATAGTATAGAATGGATTTAGTGATTTGAAAAAGGGTATTTAATTAAGCTTTACCAATGTGTCATTTCTCCTCAGTTATGAAGAACTGTCTTACCCTTTGGGAATTTTTTTAAAAAGTGCTGTTGATAACTTTCTTGTTGATGTCTTCATTTTGGTTTTTGTCTTAATGTATAGGCAGCCTTTCCAGTAAATACATGACTCAGGGAAACACTTCACAGAAGAGACCCCAACAAGATTCTTGAGAAACTGAAGCAATCTTTCAGTTGCAATACAGACCATCAATTTCCTTCAGAAAAGTTTATTTTCTTTTATAGGCTTTGGGTTCACAAAACAGCAGCAAAAACTGTCTTCGACATAAATCTAGAGAAAACACCTTTTATTTTAATTAAATTGCTAAAGTTACAAAGGCAATGAATTTTAATGTTTGTTCATACCATGAATCCTTGCTCTGAATAGGTTTGAGCATTTTAATAGAAAATCATGTTTGTATTTACTAGGTAAAACATGTAGATCAGGGAAATCCTTCACCCAAATCACTTCTAAGACTTTCTACATTCAGTGTGAATGTTTGAGTGCACTTAAATGATGTGCAAGCCAAATATAATGTCACCTTCAAAATATTATTTTTGAAGGGTAAAAAGGGTATTTATTAATGTTGAACATTGATTCCTTGTGTAAAAGTGTTTGGAATATTTCTGGACTGCTACTGCCATATTTGCAAATATTTTAAAATGTGGACAACTAAAACATGGACATAAGTAAACTTTTATGTAAAAATCTTTGTGGAAAGCAGTGCCAATGAGTGAATTTTTCCCTTCTATTTTATTATGATTGCTATGCTGCTGTCCTTTCTGTACAGAGAGAGTGAGAAGCAAGTTAGCTATGTTTGCTGCTGCTATGATTATTTCCCATTGTCCACAACTTGAAAAAAATTCCTCTGAAGAAACAAAGGGAATTAAAACAAAGGAACACATTTCTGCTTTATTGAAAACTAAACATGAGTGTGCTGGGCAAGGATTTACTTTTATATCATCATCACTATCATCATCATCATCAAAGTTTTATGTCAGAATTTTCTGCAGATGATGCGGTACAGCCTTTCCAGGAGAAAATATACAGCAAAAACATAAACTGTTATTTATGACCTTGGAAATAAAACAGTCAAAAGAATACTTTAAAGTTCTACATTTTTTGTGTTGCATGATTGGGTAACTACTGTACAGAATTTTACTGTTATATGTGCATAAAAACTTTTCATCCATTTTTCATTCAGAATTTCACTTAAGGCATCTAACAAGGGAATTTTTAAAAAAATATGACACATTTTAAAATATACAGCATAATCAATATATTAAAATTGGGATATAGCTTCATTGAAAACCTCTGTTCTAAGAACTCTTCTGTTCTTTTTTAAAAAAATCCATGTAAGTACACTTTACATAGATAAATTGCTTTAATTTGGCACACCAAAATTTGAAATAAGTATAATCAGGTGCATGTTGAAAATTAAAATGCACATGAGAGCAAACAGGATGTAAACATCAATTATTTTTATTAATTTTCAAATGGTGAAATAATGTCTTCAATAAAATGCCATTTTCTCAAGGACTTTCACTAAAAGAAAATACTATTGGATAAGCCAAAGGCAGAGTTGGATTTCACTTACCAGGGGAGATGAAGACATCCCAGGATATCTACGAGGTTTTATTTAAAAACTATACCAAATAAGAAGTATCAGGGAACTGATTATGATTGCATGATCAAAAACAAGAGACTGGAAAGTACATGCTGTTTTGCCTATTATCTTAAATGTAACTTACCCCAGGTCCAACAGCGGATACTACAAAGAAGTCTACAGGTAGAAGAAACACTTAGAAACACTAGCATTGCACAGTGAGATATCCCATCACCAAACACAATGCAGCAGATTAAAGAATGCCTCAAATGAATTTTCACGGTTTGGATCAATCGACAATTAACTGAAGAGGAAATGTTTATCAAGTCCGAGGCTCTAACAAAATTTGGATGGAAGTGCATGTTCTCTCTCCCAAATAAGACAACATAATACTCCAGTTGGTTAAAGACAACATAGTTAAAGACTCTGAAACATGAGGAAACTTTAAAGTAGTTTTTGGAGGAAGATCAGGGACAAGGAAGCAGTGTTTGAAATAAACCAATATGCCTGAAAATACAGAATGCAAGTTATATGCTGGAAGCTTACCTTGAATTAAAAAGATTCCCATTATAATGGTGAAGATGAGAGCTTTTAGAGGAAACCTGGGATCTGCCTTGCAACCTAGTACCTCTTCCCAAGTTACGAAGTGGAGACTTTCCTACCATTTAACTGGTTACGAGCCAGCTAGTATTACGAAGATTCCAGGTAGAGTCAGCCAGCCAGCCATTCCCTATTTGATGCAAGTTTCCTGAAATCTTGGATCACCCTTCTCTCCTGGAATTAGAAATGACCCATCCAGCACAAACAATTGGCTTTCCAATCTGTACCTCTCAGTAGGACTTTGATGGTACATTGTATACAGTGACTCAATTATTCTTTTGTAATACAGACCCCTTCATGGTCTGCAAACTACTCAGGAAGTTTCCCCTTAGAAAGTTATAGAATTTTGTAACTGGTGATTATTCCTCTCAGAAATAATAAGAAACAGCAATAAGATCAAAGGAACAAAAATAAAGGAAATTTTGAAGAGTCATTTATTAAATATAAATGTATGTTATGGTAATGAAAGTTGTGATGAATGTAAAGTGGTTGCTTCAAGCCCAGGAGAAATACAGAGGTGTAATTTCCTTTAATTACCCCTATGCTTGACCTTTGGTCCTCAGGGATGGGAAGTGTTTGAGACTGCAAGCAATTTGATCCTTTTTCACCAGATGCGATTGTTTTGAATGCCGAGGAAAAATGTCTAGAGAAGGGTGAAAAGAGCTCTCTGCCATACATGCAAATTCTCGAGGTAGTCCTCGAGTTACGACCATAATTGAACCCAAAAATTCTGTTCTGAGACATTTAGTTTTGCCCCATTTTATGACCTTTCTCACCAGTTAAGTGAATCACTGCAGTTGATAAATTAGTCACATGGTTGCTAAGTGAATCTGGTTTCCCCATTGACTTTGCTTGCCAGGTCACAAAAGCTGATCACATGACCCCAGGACACTGCAACCATCATAAATATGAACCAGTTGCGAAGCACCTGGATTTTGATCACACCATCATGGGGCTGCCGCAAAGGTCATAACTGAAAAAACGGTCATAAATCACATTTTCAATGACCTTATAACTTTGACCTGTCACTAAACAAACTGCTGCAAGTTGGGACTACCTGTCTTATGTTTCTCAGTGGGAAAAGGTTCTTCAAACCCACCTGACATTTTCTGGATTTTATTTCCAGCCGGAAAGTGAGGTTACTACCAGATTAAACTGAATAAATACAACTCGCTTTCAAGCTGTTTCGCTTGTTTAGTTAGGACGCCTTTCTTAGACTGCTGAACCGATTTTTCGTTAATAGGGTTCCCAGAGCATGGCCAGGAGCCTCGCTGTTTTCTGGGAGCCTGGGAATCGTAATCCCGACATTTCCGGAGCTCATTCCCCTGACGACTGATCGCCGAACCTCGTCTGTCGATTTGAAAGAAATTTGTTCCCAGCGAAGTCCCAAGCGATCAGGATTAAATCCTAATTATCAGGCGATGTTCAGTTCGAAACAAATACGAGAACTCGATTAAAACCGGGGGAGAAACAGGTTCATTATTCTCTCTCCCTTTTTAAATTTTTTTAGCTCTCATATGCCCTTAACCCAGGGGTGGGCAAACTTGGCTCTTTCACACCCTGTGGACTTCAACTCCCAGAATTCCTAAGACAGCGAAGCTGTCTTAGGAATTC
>JANHZT010001179.1:167133-177189 GCA_032468215.1 Stegonotus admiraltiensis
TCTTTGCCTGCTAGAACTGCACAGAACTGCATCATGGGAGTGAAGAAGGTCTTCAAATTCAATGGACAAAATAGTATCAAGGCATCTATACCTGTGCAGTTCTAGCAGGCAAAGAGGTAACATCAAGATCTGGCAAAGACTAAGAGTAGAAAAGTTGAAGAAAGAGACAAAGAGGCTAATTCTGGCAGTAGAAGGCCAAGTGTTCAGAACAAATGCATATAAAGCCAGAATTGAGAAGACAGTAACAGACAGCAAATGCTATCTCTGCAAAGAAGTTGTAGAAACAATGGACCACCTACTTAACTGTAGCTGATGCAAGAAGTTTGCACAGACTGATTTCAAACAACATCAGGACATAGTAGCAAGAATGGTGTATTGGCACATCTTCAAGAAATACCATTTTTCCTGCAAACAAGAACTGGTGAAACCACAAAATAGACAAAGTAATAGAAAATAAAGAAGCTAAAATGCTCTGGGACCTTAGAAATTTAACAGAGAAGCATCTGCCACATAACACCCCAGTCTTAAAACTGTGGATAAGAAAGGGGGGGAAAGTATCTTTATAGTGGACGCTGCAATACTGTAGACAGCAGATGAGAAGAGAAAGAACCAGAGAAAATTACAAAACACAAAGATCTGCAAATAGAATTAGAATGATTGTGGCAAAAGGAAGCAAAGGTAATGCCAATATTAGCAATAGCAATAGTACTTAGACTTATATACCACTTCACAGTGCTTTAGAGTACTCTCTAAGTGGTTTACAGAATCAGCATATTGCCCCCAACAATCTGGGTCCTCATTTTACCGACCTCGGAAGGCTGAGTCAACCTTGAGCCTGGTGAGATTCGAACTGCCAAATTACACGCAGCCGGCAGTCAGCAGAAGTAGCCTGCAGTACTGCATTCTAACCACTGCACCATCTCAGCTCTTAATAGGTATCTTGAGCATAACATCTGGAGCACCACTGGCATTGACAAAATCATGATCAGCAAAAGGCAGCTTTGCTTGGAACAGCTTTCATCCTGTGACAATGTAGGTTGTCCTTATTTAACGACCATTCATTTAGCAATTATTTGAAGTTATGCTGCTGAATGAAGGGAAGTTACAAACTTTTTAGGGACCCCGCAGTCACATGATAAAACCTTGGGTGGCCACACTTATAACTGCCGGGGGGCGCTGCAATTCTCACTGCCTGTCTTTCCCTGGTATCAGCAGGGAAAACAGGCCTTGGCCGCAATGCTGGGCCTTGGCCTAAAATAGAGGCCTTGGGCCTTCAGCAATCTCAGCCATTTCCACCACCCCAGGCCTCGACGCCAGCCCTAGCACCGCTGCTGCTACTCAGAAATGACGCCTTGCACCATTCTTCAATGCACGTGAGTCTGGCGATCTGCACAATTGCTCCCTTCACTCAGTACTTCTGAGGATCTGCTGCCATGTGCTGCTCCCCTTCTGGCATTTTCTCCTGCTTTTGAGAGACCTATATGACTTATCTGACGTAGCTTCCTGTCACTCCAGGCCTTCTTTCCTGAAATCATGAAAGCCTCCAGAAGCCTTTGAAGTGTTAGGCCATGTAGGCCTCTCAATAGGAGAAAAACGCCTGAAGCTCTGGATGAAACAAGCAATATGTGATTTCCTACAGTTTACTTTGGAGAATTGTTTATAAAAGTTGGTGACAAATGCTGGGCTGTTGTAGATCCAACTAAGAAATTGGACTATAAAATCATATGTTTCGCCTTTTCCTGGTGTTACTGCATTTGAGATTGAATAAACTGAATTGTAAATGAAGCTCTTGAAATATGTATATTAAGATGCATATGTTCATGTTTATATCCCCAGTATGAAGGTTTTAAGAACATCTATATAATCCATGACCACTTGGGTCATTGTTTCAGAGATATTTCCTTACCAAATTCATCAATGCTTTCAACAGTGGCAGACCTTCTAATGTACTGGAAAAGTTCTTAAGAGTCCAGGGTATTTGGAGATGTGAATATGTGATGCATCATTTCACTCAGTTAAAGGTTACAGACACAAGAGCATATACATAAGTGTTCCTGTGATGAAAAAATGTGGTGACATGTTTGCGATAATGTCACAATGCAGATCCTTACCTGTACTTACTTTCTGATTCAAATATATAAATCACTGACTTTGCATTGTCTTATCATAGTTATCATAGTTATAGTTACCGTATGTATCTACGGTATCTTTTGTAATGTTAACAAAAGTGTTAATGTTTGGTCCTGCCAGTTTTTAGACTTTTTAAGTCTTACTCTTAATTTTTACACTTGTCTTAATAATAATATTAATATTGTAAATAATATTGTCTTTATTGATACATTGGCAAAAAAAAGAGACAAATATGGATTGTGTATATAGAATATTTTATTTACAAATGGATTGGCTGTTACATAGTTATAATTATATCAATAGAAAATATTTGTAGCTCAGAGTTGAACTTGATGTTCTATGAGCTTGATTGTTTTCTTGAAGAGGTTTTATTATTAAACTAGGTAACATCATCAGTGCTAGTAGGGAGTGGAGTTTGCTCTCATTTTATATACTAGTGGTTTGCCCTATCAGTGTGGGTGGGAGAGGTTTTGGTGGTTGCTTGATTGAGGCTGTTGTTTATGGTTAGCTTGTTGGTCTGAGTTGGTTTTTTGATTGGGATATTTTTTGATTCTTGGTCTAGTATTAATCATGGTGTTAATGTCTGTTCAACTGGGTGTTGATTGCTGGTGGGGAGGTGTTTTAGTCTTTTTTGTTTCTTTTTGGCTTTTTTATTGTCTCTTTTTAATGGTATATAGATGCTGCATATCTCTATATATCTATTGATGGCTGATTTGTCCAAGTGCAGGCATCTAGGAATTCTCTTGGGTTTTTGGACTTGGTTTGGTCTAGGATGCTCACAGTTTCTCAACTGACACTATGGTTAAGTCTGTCCATGTGTTGTGAAAGGAGTTTTCATCATGTCTTTTGACTGCTAGTGTTCATGGATGCACTCTGTTAGTCTTCTTCCTGTTTATCTTACATAATGACTGTTTTAGTTTTTACATTGTATGTTATAGATGAGGGCTGTCAAACTTGCGGCCCACGGGCCAGATGCATCACATGCTGGCCATGCCCATGCCCAGTTTAGCAAAGGGAAAAAAAGTCACAATATGTCATGCGATGCCACCGTGACAATGCAAGTTTGGCACCCCTGTTACAGATGATTCCAGTTTTTCTTCTGGGGCTGCCGGGTCTTTTGGTTTACTTAGGGTGTTTTGGAGGGCTTTTAGTCACTGTGTGTGCTATGGTGGTGTCATGTCATTGTAATAGTCGGTAGTTTCTGAGATGTTTTTGATGTACTGTATAGCAATATTATCCTTTTCACAGTTTGTGTTCGTTATGTTATATTGAGTTGAGTGGCCAGGCACTTTTTGATAAAGTTGGGTGGGTATCCATTTTGTTGGAAGATCTTGTATAGATGATCTATTTCCTTTTTGCTGATGTCCAGGGTTTCTGCAGTGGGTTTCTGCTCATCTAAATAGTGTTCTTACACAGCTTCTCTTGTGAGAGGTTGGTTGTTACTTTGGTAGTGGAGCAGTTGATTGGTGTGGGTAGTTTTATGAAGACCCGTGTTTCTAATTTGCCATCACTGCTTCTGCTGATGAGGATATCAAGGAAGGATAACGTGTTACTCTTTTCTTCTTACCTTGTGAATTTTTTTCCTTTGAAGATGTTGATGGTTTCGTGTGAGTTCTCTACTTAGTTCTTTTTTATTATAACAAAGATGTCATCTATATACAGAATCCATACTTTGGGTTGTATGCATGGGAATGCTGATATATATTTCAGGCATTGCATTGATAAGGATAAAGAGGCATCTCTCACATAAACATATTTATAGAGCTACTGTATTATCAGGAAATAGCAAGACAGTTTGGTTAATTCCCAATTTACAATATTATATTGTCATTCTTGATAAAATCTCTTTTCTTTGGAAGAGAAAGAATAGAGATTCATGAGTGGGAGATAATTACATTTCAAGCATTGTATCTCATCTTGTAATAATAACCTCCTGATATACATCCTGAGCACAAACTCCTGCAAATCACAGTGTAACTAAGCATCTTGCCTCCTTGACAAAAAGGATACAAAACATACATTCCTATCTCGCAAGAAAGATCTTAATCAACTTCAAAGGAATAGTCTAATCCCATTGAAGAAAGTGCTAACTAATTAGAAGACAAGAAGCAATGGCTGGAAACTAATCAAGGAGAGAAGCAACCTAGAATTAAGGAGAAATTTCCTGACAGTTACAACAATTGATCAGTAGAACAACCTGCCTCCAGAAATTGTGAATGATCTAACATTGGAAGTTTTTAAGAAGAGATTCGACAACAATTTGTCTGGAATGGTATAGAGTTTCTTGGTTAAGCAGGGGATTGGACTAGGAGACCTCCAAGGTCTCTTCAGAATAACAATTCTGTTATTCTGTTAATTTAACAGAATAACAAGACTGTTATTCTGTTAATTTTTAAATAAATCATGCAGAATCTCACCCATTTCATACAGCAGGATGGCTTTTCTATTTTAAAGATCAACAGTTTTTCAAGCATCTCTCCAACTATGCTATTCCTTTCTTACATGACATTTGCAAGAAATGAACTCTAATATGGATTAATATGGACTTGGATATTTATTGCATCAACTGATGCAAAGCATTTCAAAGCAAGGCATGTGGGAACCTTAAAGATAGAATAGCATTTCTGACCATTACAGGGTTGGAATAAAATTATTATTCTTTCCACTCTTGGAACATTTGGAAGTAACTTTCTTGCCATGCTTCAAAGAGATGGAAATTATGTTTAATATTAATATTTCTGCTCTTGGCTTAGAATGCAGGTTCAGATCAGAGCCCTCGGCAAATGAATCAGTTAACATAGCCTTCTTCATGAAAGCCCATCCAGGACTCTCAGCTGTATTAGTTTCAGAAGAATCTAAATGCTAGGATGGAGTTTAACAACGAGGCTCTTTTTGAGAAGCTTAGTGTAGCTCTGAGGAAGAAATATTAGAGACCCCTTTATTACCAAGCACTGCAAAGAATCTGATGTAACTTGGCTGGTCTCTGCATCAAATAATTTGCTCTGCTTTGGACTTATGCATATTAAATAACTTGCTTGCCAGGAACTGTCTGGCTTGAATGTACCTTTGGAGGAATGGTAGAAAGCTCACTGTTGACTATTAACTGACTTCTAGTAATATGACTCACCACAACCATTTCCCACATCATTCAGTAAAACATTAGCCAGGCCAATTGAATTGAAATATCCCCAAATAAAGAACTATTGTAATGGAGTAGGTGTCCAGAGGAATGATAAGACTGAATCACACACCTGAGTCCCACTTAGGATATTGGAACAGCTGATGACACTGATAAAATCTGATCTTAGTGCATAGAAAAAACATAAGTTAATATAAGCCCTACGTTGATTATGTTGTTTGAACATGAATGCCTGAAAACAAAAAGGCAAGGAGCTATGGTGGTACAGTGGTTAGAATGCAATATTGCAGGCTAATTCTGCTGACTCCCAGGGGTTCAATCCTCACCTACTCAAGGTTGACTCAGCCTTCCATCCCTTCCAGGTCAGTAAAATGAGGACCCAGATTGTTGGGAGCAATAGGCTGACTCTGTAAACCGTTTAGAGAGGGCTTTAATTCACTGTGAAGTGGTATATAAATCTTATTGCTATTACTATTCAAGGGGCTGCTTAGATTAAAAATAGCAGATTATAATAGCATACCAAGTAGCCCTGCTTAATGTCAAACAACTATATGAATCTTATAGTGGAAGAACGTCAAAATCGCATAAAAACTTGGCAGATGTTAATTCAATGTGTCAGTAATTGCCAAGTCATTTTTTTTTTACATTTAACAGTTGTAATGTACCCTAAGACTAGGTCAAATAAATAAATAAATGTGTTGGAGTAGGAGAACATTATAGAACTGTATTATATACAGATCCAGAGTATATGCTACATAGCCTTACAATGCAACTAATGAAGTTTGAAGGGTGGCTCCCAGTTTTGTTATTGGCAAGAGTAAATCTCATAATACCAAATCGTACACAGCGCACATGGGGGAATTGATGCCATGAAGAATACTATCAAACTGGTAGAAATGAAATTTTTGAAAAATATTCTTGCTGCCCCAAGATGTGTAGCCAACACTGTTCTGTGAATTGTGGTGGGAATGCCTGTGATCAGTTATTGGCTACATGTTCAGTTCTTCCCCATCAGCCTATTTGCCTTGTATTATCAGAGGAGCATTCTCCGAGTTGGAAGAATGCTATAGCGCTCAAACTGGGACCTTTTGGTTGGTTCCTTCTTAGCCTGGGTTATTAAAAGGCCAGACATGTACTCACTCAAAGGATATGGAGTACCAACGGGAGGATAATAGGATACCACATAACTGCAAAATCAGGATTTTAAGGGAACTTTGAGAGCCAACCAAATATTTTTCATTTCCCACATCCCCTAGGTTGAGAAAGGACTTGAGAAAAATCCTTGGGGTTGAGAAAAACTGCCAAAGAAGCCAACAGTAAGCCCAACGAAAGAATCACTAACACCAGCCCCACCAACACTGACAGGTCAAGTGCCTAGAATATAAACGGAAAACAAACAACACTCCTTAGTAGCACTGATGATGTTACCTACTTTGAGTAGTGAAACGTCTGCAAGAAAACAGGCAAGCTTAGAGAGTACCCAGAATCCCTCAGAAAGGACTTTGTTTGCATAATCACTATAGTGCATAATCACCAGCTCTTCTTCTGGGCAGATATTCCAAAATCCTGTAATCCAAATGAATTTGTGATTTGGAGAAATTGAAAACCTTCTCCCTGTACTGCTGCATTGTAATTTATACAATGGAATCCTTTTATTTCATCTTTTCTGTGACAGTATTCTGGATAAACAGATATTTATTACGGAAAGCTCCACTTTCTGACTCTAATATTTGGATTACAATATTATGATTAAATTCTATGTTGCTGCAGTTAAAATGTGTCATAAAACATTGAATCCTGATTATTATGCTTTTATATGTTTCTGTGTTCTTTCCTATGGAGATATATAGATATATATGTACATACATGCATTTTTTTAACTCATCAAGCCTTAAGCTACTTCTGAGCAGATACTGTTACTGGCAAATTTTTTTATTGTTTGGAAATTTTAATCAGCAAAGGTAAATATAAATATTTCTTTTTTTAAACCAACAGAAATCTGTAACTTTAAGATGGTCGGGCTAGGAAACAGTCGTCGTGGGATAAAATCACCACCTCTTCTAGTAGCAGCACTTGTGGCTTGTATAATTGTTCTGGGATTTAATTACTGGATAGCAAGTTCCCGTAGTGTTGATTTGCAGGTATTGCTCTTTTGTTGGTTTTTCACAATGAGTGAATCAATGTATACTTTATTTTAAAATGTTGGTTTTTATCTCAAGATTACAATGGACTTTAGAGTAATTATATCTGACAAACAGTTGGAACATTTAGCAAATAAGCAAATAAGGAAGTATATGGCAAATAAGCAAATAAGGAAGAAGAAAAGTACCTGGTGAAAAATTGCATCCTGTTCAACTAGGAAATAATGTAATTTTGTACCAGGGATTAGCAGCGTGGTGCTCTTGAGCATTGTGGTAGAAAAGATGTCACTAGATAGCATTCACTGAGTTCCACCATTTTTTCCAAATCTCATGAGACAATCAGATCTAAAAATATCTCTGTGTTGACAATGTTTCATGAGAGTTTCACCATTTACAGTTCATTTTTCAAATAACTTTGGCACCTATAACATTGCACAATGCTGGCTGCTGCCTGAAAAAAAAAAACTGGTCATGACTATAGGCTAATTTTATATGATTGAAAAGACCATTTTCAATGTATACTGCCTCCATATTACATGTGATGCGTATATGCAAACAGGCCAGCAGCTTTCTTATTTTAACTCAGTATGTGGAATTAATTGTAAGCTTCTTGGTTCTACTATCTCATGGTTTTGGCTACCCCAATCCTTGTCCCATTTTGCCTCTTAGAGTGCACAGATCCACCTGTGTACTATGGCAGTATCTCTTTGGAGCTCTTTATCCTCCTGAAGCATCATTATCTTTTTCACAGATGTCGCAGTAGATCACATTTCATAGTAACGGGGAGTGTCTCCCATTCTGTATTCCCAATGCTAACTATAAACATTCAGGCAGATATAAATAGCATTTGAACTGCAGAAAAAAAAAGTCATTGCATTGTGGCTGGAGTATATGACCTATGTATGTGGTGCATTTTAAATAGTATGGTAAATGCATAACTGTATTACAATACAATTGTGCAATTATTCTTAGCTGTAAGAGGTGTGTATATGTACATAGAAAGTTAGTCCTGTTCCCACATAAAAGCTTATTAATCACTCTTTTGAAATAAGAGGAAATAGAGGCCAACTGAATTTTTTCCCCTACAAATATCTTCACCTTGCCCCAAATCAAAGATGAAAGTTGGAAAAATATTGCAGAGCTGGTTTTACAGCTTTTAAGACACTCCTTTACTAGATTGGATAACTCTATAGAAAATGCAGTGAGTCTATTAATGCACCACCACCAACAATAAAGAGACTTCTCCAGATTGGCCCTTTACCTTCTCTCCATCAGTTTCTGGTAGTAGCAGGTAAGTTCTGTCCTCTGAGCCAAGTAATGTATTTCCTCGCAATTACTATCCTGAGGATCCAAAACTACAAGGAATGTTTTTCTCATCATCCTGCCTCTGTCCACATTTTCAAATTCTGTGATTCCCATTCAGCCAGTGAATTAAAGAATTCATAAGCATTTCATAGTAATCTATGTGTTCATATAAAGAAATAAATCCAATTTTGGATTTGTTTTGAAGATATAGTGAGGAAAAACAAATACTAATTATGCATATATACTGGAGAGACTTACTGGTAATCTGGTCAGTGACTGTGATAAAGGTATATACTGTATATGTATATATGGAAGTTTTTCCCCCCAACTCTTTTCCTCCTAGAATCGTTTAATGGAACTAGAAGGCAGAATGCGCAGGGCAGCTGCAGAAAGAGGTGCTGTAGAAATGAAAAAGAATGAATTCCAAGGAGAACTAAAGAAACAGAGGGAACAGATTGACAAAATCCAGTCTATGAATGATTTCCAAATAGAAAATATCAACAAAATACACAGAGGTGAAAAGGTAGAAGTTTTTTGTGTCTCATTTTTGGCACTTTATATAAATGTTCTATTAATATTGTCTGTTCTTTCATAAAGGAAAAGGCTTTGTTGATAAAAATTAATGTACAGTTTCTAGGGATAACTACCACAGAAGTTATGAAAATAGTGTGGGAATTCAGAATTCTAACATGAAATCTGTTTTTCATGTTGCAGAGAATGTGAATCTGTTATCCATGTTGAATTTATCAAACAATTAGATTAATAACTTCAAAAATAACTTATTTAACTATTTGCCCTCTTCCTCTTTGTTATTTACATTTATAAGGTCTACTCCATTGCAAACACAGGAAAACTAGAATACTTCAAAAAACAGTAATTCACCAGTCTTATAATCATTTCTACTCCATTAAAACTCACAACAGTTCATAGAATTTATCTGAAAACAATAAAACCAAATACTTAATGAAAGGAATTGCAAAGGGATAGAGCCGTGATGGTGAATCTATGGCACACGTGCCAGAGGTGGCACACAGAGCCCTCTCTGTGGGCACGTGCGCCATCGCCAGTTGCTCTTTTGGTTTTCGGTGTGCGCATGTGGTCTGACCAACTGGTTTTTGCCTGTGTTGTGGCCCACCCACTGCCTGCCCAGCTCGTGGCAGATCCTGAGGTCGAGGATCTTGATGTGGGGTCGCCCCTGCAACCTGTGCAGCCGGTGATCGCTTCGGACAGCGAGGAGGCCGGAGAGGAGGCGATGCCTGAGCCGTTAGAACCCCCAGAGGCTGTGTCCAGCAGGGAGAGCGAAGTGGAGGAGCCTCTCCTCAATGCTCGGGCACGCAGGGC
>JANHZT010001179.1:205412-218158 GCA_032468215.1 Stegonotus admiraltiensis
CCCCCCAAAATAAGTCCCCCCTGAAAATCGGGTTAGGGAGACAAGAGCTGGAAATCAGGTAAGGTGGCAAAAGGAGCCCATCTTGCTCCACACACCCCAAGGTAATAAGACATCCCCGAAAATAAGGTCAAGCACTTATTTTGGGGTTCAAAAAAATATGACAGGATCTTATTTTCAGGGAAACACGGTAGACTTTATTCACTCAAACTAACAAATGTCTATATTCTTCCAGAAAAGAGACAATGAATTTGAATTTTACCTGTAACTCGAAGATCTGTCACACTGTTTGCCATTTTAAATCCGTATGTCATAGACTGAAAATCTTCCTAAACACAAAAGCGGGGTGGGTCGGGGTGGAAGGAGTGAAGAGAGTTTTGCAGTCAAAGCATATTTGCCACAAGTAGCAATTTGTTTCACAGAATTTCTGCAAGAAGCATGTTAGCCTGCATTTGTACCACTATTTTCAGAAAACACTCACAAGACACTTGGAAGACAACATTTTAACATTTAAAATTTTAGGAATTAATACTATTCCCACTTCTGTATGCCTTGCTCCGCAGCACACATTTTATGTATATAGTTTCCTAAACAATACCGTATACATTGATGAAAAGGGAAGCTTTACTAGTGACTTCAGGCTTAATTTATGAAACTAGAGTTTAAATAAACTGCATCTTCCTAATTCAAAAATTACAAGAAATCTCGTTTTCAACTGAAGGAGAAATTTAGTTGTTTTAGACACAAGCCTTTCTTACTTTGATTTGTTCATAATAAATAAATAAAACGGCATATATTTTTAAAGAAAATTTATATGGCCGCCTAACTCACACCCAGATTTTCTTGGTGTTTTCAGTTATATGAAATACTTCCAACTGAAGAAAGGCAAACCTGTTATAACAGCATTCAGTACAAGAATGAGGGATACATCAAGCACAAAGGAAAAGAGTTTTGCATCTATACATGTAAGCTACCCTACAACTATGGAAGGAGATGTTCCAGAAAGTGTAACTTTAACTGAAAGTTAAAGAGGAAAAGCTTATAAACTATAGCAAATAAAATGTAAAAGCAAAACTAATACCTTGAGAAAGAGCCCACTATAATTAAAAAGACAAAGATACTACGGGATAAGAAATAAGAAATAATGGATAAAAACTGTAAGAATAGCCAACTACATCTTGAAGGAATGCAATTTTATTGAAAGAGGGAAAACATTAAACCAAGAAGAAACTCACCTCTTCAAATACTGCTGCTTTGTTTACTTTTTCTCTAGCAATATCACAAATTTTCAGGATACCCAGTGCAAATGCCTTCATAGCAGGATCCTCAATAAAGTCAGGATTATGAATGTAGAGGCAGGTGAATACTGTCTGTGCCAAGGAATGGCCTTCTAGCCACGTTATCTGGAAATATTGAGTAGGTAATAAGGAATGTGAAGCCATTTGTGGGGCATCAGAATATATTGTTAGGAAATGGCTAATACCTAACTGGTTGGGTAGGCAATATATAAACCATCAATATATGTTTGCAGTCAAAATGTATTATATTGCTTTAAGACTGTATTGCTGTATTGCATCATACTGTATCCTGATTGGCTAGCTCTGTAGCCAATGTCCTTAAGAGGAAGCTTGAATCATGGCTTATTATTCTCCGCTTGATCTCTGTTACTCTCTGCCTGTTCTCTCTGCTTGATCACTGCCTGATCACTGCTACTTGTTGTTGCTTTCTACTGTTTACTGTTTTAATGTTGTACTTGCTCCTGTTTGCAACTACAGAAGAACTGTTTTATTGTGTATGACTACATCAACTGGTAAGAAGACTATGATCTTGGAATATCACTGGATTGACATTTTAACTATCACTGTATCTGTGTATGACCTGGATTGTTTATTGGACTTTGCTTTACTTTTTTCCTAAAAGTAAAAGAATATCACACCTCAGTGTGTCTGTGTATTGACTGTGATTATTCATAACCACTCTCAGCCGTTTTTCATGTGTACACTCGTTACTCAAGGGTTACTCTGAGCATATTCCTTAACACACACACACACATATATATAAAACCTTGCATTGTCCTGAGCATGGAAGAAACTTTTGAAAAATGTCTTGCTTTGCTATCCACGCAGAACTTTGAAAACGCTACTCTGAGCCTGGAATAGTTTTCACACTCCTGGTATAAATAATGCATGGATATAATAACATGCAGAGACACAAACCCCTCTAATTGAGTATCTACTTAAATATCCTATCTAATACTATGATAATGGTTATACCTATGGTGACCCTATTTTCTTGGAAATTACAAAAGATAAACCTGAAAAATCTGAAAGAGGTTCATAAGAATAACAAAAATTAATTATGCATGTTTATAACTTTGCTTTACAAAGGAAAACAGAAGAGTGAAACCAAGAAAATGAAATGAAATGAAATAAAATAAATCTAAAGGACAGCTTGCTATCCCTTATATGAAAGGGCATATCATCATTATAGTCGTATCACAGAGTAGTCCCCACAGCGTTTGACCAGATTCCATTTGCTTTCATTAGGGCCAAGCGGTTGATGATGTTATGGTGCCATGTTCTAGTACAGCCCTGAGAATCCTGCTCTAGCCAGGGCTTTTGTAATTTGTGCCATTATCTGAGAGGGGGGAAAAAAAGCCAGATAAATCTCTTCCTATTTCTGTCCAAAATATTGTAGTCTATTGTGCCTTGATATTTCAGTTCTATTCATGGGCTGCACTGACATATGGCTATGCTTCTTGGCCCCCTATTACAAAAGAAACTGGTTGCACCCACCCTATGCTATTATCATGTATGGAGAGGAAAAGTTTTTGTAAGCTCAAAACAGGAATTCCACTTTATTAAAGTTGTGTCCAAACACAATGGCTTTAGAAATTATTTGTTTCAGAAAATGCACCAACTTAATTTTCATGCACAGTGAAGACTATTTTATCACAAGTAATCTTATCTTTAATAAGATCTACTCTCTAAATCAGGTTTTTGGAGCTAAAACCTTGAAAATTAGTTAATAAATTGGACTTATTCAAAATTAAAATATTCTGGTTAGAATCAATGACACAAACTACTTCAATTCTACTTTTATTAATCCAAAACCTACTTTATAGTCTTAAAGAAAGAAGTTATTTCCACTCATGCAACATTAAAAACATTACATTCTTACCAAGCAGCAAAAGCAAGTGTCCATTATTCCTATCAATTCAGGCAAGGATAAGTCTTTAACTTTAATGGTCCCATCCTTTAAAAGAACAAGGGGAAAAACATGAGGTTTCCATTAGTAATAAGTGAAAATAAAATTGTGAGGAAGTATTTCCATTCACTGTTGCAATTACTAGCTGAGACAAGGGATTTGGTTCTCTCCTGACAGGCAAAACTAACTGACCCTATGAAGAAGAATAAAAAGGACAATCTACTACTCTAGCAGTTTTTCTCATCAGAGTAACTATTGTTATCTAAAGCCTCAGTGTGCTCCCTTAACATATTTTTTGTGATCCCTGGACTTCTCTCCAACTATCTCTCTGAAAATTTGATGTTTCTATTTCCTATTATTTTAAGGAGGGAAATGTACAAAACCCAAAGCCCTAAAATGGGTATAAAAGGTAAAACCAAACAGAAATTCTCTTCCTAAGCCCAGAAAACCCTGCCTCTGCCCACATCCCCCTAGTGTGATACGGTCATTCACGCTTTGGATCATCTGGCCCATTATTGTTGTGGCCCGCCAGCTGCCAGCAGAGCTGGTGGCAGACTCAGATGATGATGAGGTTGGGGAGGAACTTGGACCAGTCCTGGAGTCTGCCTTCCCAGCTGCCTTCCGAGTCGGAGTTAAGTGGGGAAGAAGAACAGCTGGGGCCTGTTGCAGATATGTGTATGTGCAGAGCTGTCAGGAGAGGAGAACAACTGAGGAACAGGAGCACACGTGGATGCCGAAAGGCACACGTGGACGCTGAATGGCTCCTCCCTGGCTGGGGAATAAATAGAAGCAAAAGGAGAGTGGCGGTTGCAGGAGACAACAGTTCGTATCTCTTTCGGAAGATTTGCTTATCGTGGTTCACGCCTCAGAGACTGCTTGCCAGGAATTAATTTACAGCTTTGGGACTGGAAGCTCTCGGCATGGCAATTATCCAAGGAATGATAAGGTCTGTTACTGCAATTAACCGTTGGAAGGATTATTGCCTGGATTTTCCTGTGTGTGAATGCCATGAATTCACAGTAACTAAATAAGAGAGGGGGTTTTCGGGACAAGGAGTTTGTTTCTTGGTTCTGCTGGGTCAGAAAAATTATAGTCTTTACTCCCCCCAACAAACATAACTACAATCCCCTCCTGCAGAAGGTTGCCCATTTTTGCAGAATATGAATACTGACATTATTTACAATAGGTATTTGAGCTATACTGTTTTGATTTTGCTCGCTCCTTTTTTAATTTCCTGTGTTGTACAACTTTGATTAGGACAGACTAACTCTTGATTACTCTGTAAATCATTCTGAGAATCTCAAGATGTTTTACATTCCTAAATAGTGAATAATAAGAAAATAATATAAGAGAATCCTAGATGAAATGGATTATTCCAATGCCTTTCAATCAGGTTCCAGGGTGGAATGGAAACAGCACTGCTGTTGCTCCACTGGATGACTATCAACACCTGAATGAGCGCAGGGCAATCACATATCCTGCTAAACCTCTCAGCAGCACTCAGTATCATTCATCATTATTATAGTTCTGAGTGGGTGGATCTAGATAGTGCAATCAAGAAAAAATAGCTACTGGGTTCTCCTAGAGGGTTGCTACAGAACTTAGCCCATTTTCTACACTCACTTTTTAATTTAAATGTATATGCTGCCCAGCAGTGATATCAGAGATGCTGTAAATTATCTTTCTTCAAAGCCTGGGATACTGAAGGACTCAATGGGACAAACCCTGCTCAAACTGAAAATCAGAACAGTAGGGGTAAAAATCATTGTTGACTCCAGTGGCCCTAGATAGTGTTATATTCCCCTTATGCAGTGAGTCTACAGTCTGGGGGAACTCATGGATTCAAGGTTCTGCTTAAATAGCTGATAGCATCTATAGGGGAGACTTTGTTCAGCTTTGTCTATCCCCAGTTTAGGGGACAAAGGCTCTGGTCACAATAATTCATGCCTTAATTCCTCCAGTTTTGGTTACTGCAAAACATTTTACATGAGCTTATCTTCAAAGATTCAGAGACTACAACTATTGCAGGGTATCTTCAGGATCACATTCAAGCAAAATCTGCCTGTTTTATGCACTCGATTTAGGAAGAGAGTTTCAAAGTCCCACTGTTTGAGAGATTAGAAGAGTGGGAGGAAAGAAACAGGGCTTTCCTCTGGCTGTCCTACAATTTTGGACTAATTTGTCACCCAAGGATTAGATGGTTCTCTCACCCACATATTCAGGAAGATGACAAAGGTCATACTTCTTTGCCTAGCTTTTGAAATCTAATATTTTAGAAGGCTTTTCTAGTTTTTACTTCATTTTTAACCCATAACGCTCTTTCTTATAACTCAAATTTTAATAAAAACTTTTATTGTTGTTCTATTGAGAATACTTGAAACTACCTTAAGTCTAATTATTTTTCAGAGTGCAATTTATAAAATAAATATAAATATCATCTACCCTCAACAGAATTATTTCATTGGGTACTTTTAAAATGTTTATGATACAAGAGACATTTAATTAGGATCAAGTTTCAATGTGCATGATTTGCTCTAAACCAGAAAATCAACTCATAATTGTTCAGCATTAACTGCTATAATATTCTTAAATTGAATATGTTCTCAGAAGTCATGTGTTTTTAAATATTATTGGTTGTTTTTTCCTACTAATCAGTTGTGGGATTTTCAGTATGGTATAAGGAAGAAAAAGAAGAGGAACTTAAAAGTCCTTCATCTCTTTCATAATGCATGAGATTCACACTTTCCAATACTAGCTGAATACCCATGCTACGAAACTATGTGATCAGGCTTGATAAATCAACACTTACAGCTTGAAAATTAATGAATAGTTACAATCGGCCTCTCTTCCCCTTCTCTTCCTCAGCCTTGTCCCACAGAAACCTCCCCTATCCTATCCCCTTCTTTCCCTCAGCCTTGCCCCACAGAATCCTCCCCTATCCTATCCCCTTCTCTCCCTCAGCCTTGCCCTACATAAACGTTTCTTTCTTCTTTCAGGCTTTCTAGCCCCTTCTTTCCCGCAGGCTTGCCCCACAGAAACCTCTCCTGTGCTATCCCCTCCTTTCCAGAGTTATTTTCAAGTTGGGAGGGGGAGTAGAACATCTAACTAATTAGCATTAGAGCGTGTTAATAATAATATAAGAAATACTAATGCTCTGATGGTCATTTCAAAAAATCCTTTCTTAGTGAGCACCTAGAAGCCAAGAGGAACATATGTGGCAAATTTCAAGTTTGTAGGCTTTATGGTTCTGGAGATTTCATGATTACGACATGAGTGGTTTTCGCTTATATATATATATAGATTTGTATTCATATAGCAATGAGTTATTTTTATGATTCATTAAACAGTTGACATTAAAACTAACCTTGATAGCTTGTTCAAAGTTAAGAACTTTACGATTAACTTGGTTTCCAATCATACCAGCATCCATCTTAGGATCCATCATTTCAATAGCAGACATGGCTTCAAACAGACCAAAACTATGGATGTTTAGAAAAGAGAAATAATTAAGTTGGTATTAGCAACTTAAACAAAAATTAATGCTTATGCAATTTAATGTATCACGCAAACTTAAATATCCATCTTAAAAAGTACATCCAGAATATACTCTTAAGCAAATAGAAATGGAGAATGTGAAAAATTACTAATGGATATTAGCTGCTTTTGGTAAAAAAGAATCTATGTATTAAATATAGAGCTTGAATATAACTTTTCTTTTCCATAATTTTTATCTTCATCTACTTTTACCATTTTTATAGTAAGAAAGCAGATAATCAGACTCAAATATATTTATGCTAACATAAATGGTCAGCATCCCATACATACATTATACAGTCTGTTAGACGATCCTGTAGCATTTTGAAATGTGCCTCCCTTCTATTTGTTACTGATCATACCCTTAATTGTGAGAACAGGAATACATAGAGAAGTTTACTGATTATTGTACTTAGGGCAAATAACCTCTCTCTAAACTTAATATTAAACAAAGCTATCCACTTCCATAAAAAAAATAACTTTTAGTAGCATTATTATCCTATTTATACTGGTTTCAGTTCAAATTCATAAGATTCATTGAAGTTAATGATAAGTTAGTCATAACCGGATTTAACACAGTACATTCATAACTTTTTTTGTAACTTCTAGTACAGATATCCTAAATCAAGAAGCACATTTCAAAAAATAATCCCAACAACCCCAAGCCATTAACATCAATGAATAATGCCAGTTTTGCCTCAGCAAGGATTCATATGAAAATCTAATACCAACTAGTTCAATGAAATTAACTACAAAGTCCAATATTTAAATGACTAATGTATTAAAATAAAAAATAAAATGATTAATAAAATTGAGTTTCTATAATACGCTTTCAAAAATCACTGAGTCTATTTTTTATGACAGATGAAAAAAAACTGATTTTATCTAAAATATTTATTTCAAGCTTTAACAGATTTTTTCCCCAAACATTATCAAAACAAATAGAGAATATTGCCTAATTTCAAACATTTTATATAGAATTTAAGTTTGATTTAAGATGTATATTTTTACAGTAATACAGATTTTAATTGTCCATACTATTCATATACTGATACATACTTTTATACCCAACATGTCAGAATGTACCACTGAAATGAGGGATCTATCAAGCATTTGTTTCACATCTGAAAATATATATATATAACAAATATAAACTTCTGTTCTTCTGATAAACTCACAGTTTGTCATGAAGCAATTCTCCTAACTTCAATTCTAAAAAAGAATTACAAATGAGTTAATTAGAAAACACTCCAAATGGTTTTTCCCCATATACATTGTATAATCAAAAAAAATTCACACAGTGAAAGTATATATTTGTACAGGTAATTCTTGATTTATAACCAGTTGCTTAACAACCATGTGAAGTTACAACCAACCTTCAAAAGCTACTTATGACCTAGTTTCGAAGTTTCAACAACTGCTTCCCCACCTGTGGTCTGATGACCACATTTGGGACACTTGGCAATCGGCCTGCATTTATGGCCATTTGCAGTGCCCTGCAGTCATAAAGCATCGATTTACAACAGGTTTGCTGGAAACTGCAGTTTACTTCCAGCAAAAATGGTCCCATTGCAAATAGGTTTGCTTTATGACCATAGCCTTTGACTGCCGCAAAAAAGGATGTAAAGTCAGATCAGTCATGTGACTCCTTTATAATCGTCACAATTAATGACTATAATTACCAGGCTTAATTATGGTTGTAATTCATGGACTACCTGTACCAAAACTTCATCATAGGCCTATCAGGAGTCTACTTTTGCATTATTGAAACATGTAAATATCAGGAAGCCCAACTGCTTCAGGAGAGTCAGTTTGGTGTTAAGGCATTGGAGTAGAAATCAGGAGACGGTGAGTTCTAGCTCTGCCCTAGGCATGAAGTTGGTTGGCTGATCTTGGTACAGTCACTCTCACTCAGTCCTTGGAAGAAGACAATGACAAGCCACTTCTGAAAAATGTTGCCAAGAATACTGCAAGGACTTGTCCAGGCAGTCGCCAGGAATCAATTCTGACTTGAAGATACAAAACAAAACAAAAAAATTGCTTAGACAGCAGATTTTATGAGAACTGGGAAGCCTCCTTCTGCCTCCAAATCTCTATCACTTGAACACCTACTTAGAATGCTGGGATGGGCCTTAGGAACAGAGTGAAGGCTCTGAAAAGATGCACTCCAGAAATGTTCGGTCACACTGAAAAATTCCCAGAAGGAAAAAAAAAACTGGGAAGTTTTCAAAAGTGGAAAAATGTTCAATATTTCATTTTCATGATACTAGCTGTGGAGAAGGAGGAGATACAAGACACAAAAAGGTTGTGCCATCTGATGCTGTTAGTGAACTGAATTTTGACAATTCAGGGCAATCCAAACTATTTGATGCTTTCAAGTAATACTGCTCAATCCTCTCCAGAAAAATCTTTGGTTATATATTGCAAATTTTCTCATAATACTCTCTCACAATTCCTGTTTATGTTTAGAAGCATCATCTAAACCCCGTATTCAGCATGACTTACCTTTACAGCAATCTTCAAAATCCTGGGTGATGTCTATCCAGCTTGTGTTACCCTTTTCCATCTTCTCAGCTATATTCATCTCCCATCCTGAATCATCATCATCTACAGCAGCTTTCATAACCATGGCCTTAAACCTGCACAGATGTTAGGACATTTAAAAATTAAGCCTGGAAACTCTAGCAGTCTAGCCAAAGGACAGTGGACACGTTCTTAACTCAATTTTCTGCATTTATACAGGTAGTCCTCGACTTAGGATCACAACTGAGCCCAAAATTTGTTAAGCGGGACATTTGTTTAAGTGAGTTTTGCTCCATTTTACGACCTTTCTTGTTAAGTGAATCACTGCAGTTGATAAGTTAGTAACCCGGTTATTAAGTGAATCACTACAGTTGATAAGTTAGTAACCCCGTTATTAAGTGAATCCAGCTTCCCCGCTGACTTTGCTTGTCAGAAGGTCGCAAAAGGGGATCACATGACTCCGGGACGCTGCAATGGTGATATGAACCAGTTGCCAATCATCTGAATTTTGATCACATGAGCAGGGGAATGCTGCAAAGGTCGTAACTGTGAAAAAAACTGTCTCAAGTCTCTTTTTTCACTGCCATTGCAACTTTGGACAGTCACTAAATGAACTGTTGTAAATCGAAGACTGCCAGTACAGTGGACTGACCCCCACTAGCTGGGTCACCACTCCTGGCTTCTGATTCAGAGTATCCGGAAAGCAGAGCCAGAGACTTTAAAACACTCTAGTAAGTTTTTAAAGCCTATCGCTGTGCTGGGAGCGGGCGACGCTAGTTGGGACAACCCTTTTTGTGCCCCACCAATACCCAAATCGGCGAGGTGCCCGATCAAAACCCCAATCAGAGGCAAGCACGGTATCCCTCGATCCCAGAGAGAGCAAGGAAAGATTCCTCCGCAAACCGAGTCTAGGGACACGGCCTCTCACCTGCCTGTCCACTGGAGATGGTGGCCACGCTGGAATGCTGCTTCTCAGCCCCGCAACTGCTATTTCTCTAGCCGGCAGCGCGTGACGCGGGGTGGGGAGGAGAAGAAAGGTGGGCGTCGCTTACTCGGTCGCCTACGAGTCTCTGCCCTCCGGTCTCGCGCAGCCGGCTGGAGAAAACACACACACACACACCCCTACTTCCCTTTCCCTTCAAGCCCAGCGTAAACCACATAGCTGCAGAGCAGGCAGAACCCCCGCTACCGCGCTTGCGCAGAATTCTATTTTCTTGAGGAACCCCGGATGAGAGGACTCTAGTCCAGGGTCTGTGGAACCCTGTTTTTCCATAGAGATAAAAAGAAGAGAAGGAGCCGCAGAATACAGACCGGATTTCCTGTCGCGGTTCTTTGTTGGAACTCTCGCTCCTCTGAATGGTAACCACGGTTGGCAGTGCTGAGTTTTCAAATTCAGATCTCGATTTCTTTTTTTTTCTTCTTTTTATCTATTCCTGTCCGAATGTCTAGATTTTTTTCATTTTAAAATGTAACGTATTGTAAAATTGTCTATGCATTATATATTTTCTATGCATTGTATTAAGTAGGTAAAATAATTAAGTTTAAAACTGATCTTTTGCGGATTTTATTTGCTTTTTAAAAATGCGTGTAGGATCTGGGCTTATTTGAGTTGGGTTCATTTGCGAAATTTTAGTCATTTTTTTTAGAAAATTGCGCCGGCAACTTTTTGAATTGCTTAGAGGAAAATCGGGCTTTTGGTGTAATAGTTTCTAAATACCAAATTTCGCCGTTCTTTTCAACAAACCAACTCAGAAAATAAGAGAAATTCTCGGGTTTTTCCCCAACTGAATCTTTATGCCTGCGCAAAAGTCATATTTCAAGTCTGCAGTCTATGCATCACTGCATTGTCTGATTTAATTATGAGAGCCCTGCTCATAATTAAACAGGTTTTTTTCCCATATTGTAAGTTGCAGCCTGTGGGAATTTTGCTTTTTTTTTTGCTTGCATGATGTGTGCTACCCTATGGCTAATTGATCCCTGATTTACTTACCTTGGTTCTCACAATTCCTAAGGCACTTTGGCTGGTTTTACCCAGCTGTCTACATTTATTCTTGTGTTGTAAAAACTCAGCCTTGGTTTAGTTAATGGCCTTATATATTATCCACATTTGGAAAACTCTGTGTAAAGAGTTTTGGTGTTTTCTAAGCTTGGTTGTTTGCCTGCAGTTGTTTCATTATCTGATTAGTAACATCAATGCTCATCAATGTTTTCCTCTAAACTATGAATGCAGATGAAAGTGAAGCAGTCAAGCTTCTAATGTAATCCAGAACTATTAAATTTATTTTGCAGGTGTGGGGGTGTTAGTAGCAGAGAAAAGAATATGGCAACCAAGTAATTAAATCTAGTATAATCATTAAATCATAGATTATGAAACTGAAAAAGATAGCTTAAGATACAGGCTGGTTCTGATTTTTCTTTGCTTCTAACCATACATCCACATACTTAAATGCAATTGGCTGATTTGTGCCCTATTACATAATACAAACATAACCAACTCTGTGAACTCAGTTGGATATGCTATCTCTAGCTATACATAATGTGTTATTTTTGGAAGATTTGTAACATGTTACTTGCAACAAGAAGCTGCTATATAAACTACAATTAAATGTAAACGCACTCAATGTAATACAGTAAAATGCAAATGACTGGAAGTTTAAATAGATGAAAGGAATAATGCTAATAGTATTTGTAATGTGATTTTGAAAGAGCTAGAAGCTTAGAAAATAAAATTAGCTTGCCATTCACTTTGAACATATGCTACAAATGTACAACCTTTTCAAAGTCAAGAGCTCATAGAGCTGCTGTGCAATAATTTAAGGATAAAAGAGTGCAGACAAACCAAAAGGTTAACATATATATAAAAAACACCTTCCACATCCATAAATTGTTCATCTAATCCGAGCTCTAATAGAACTGCAGCTCACACAAATATGGATTGCTTTCACTGTTTGTTCCTGCTGTGCCTAAAAAAATCAAGTAGCAAAGTCAGAAGTTTTTACACTTGCTGCTATAAAGAGCAGTTCAAAATAAATGAATAAAATGAGTCTGAGATATTCCTGACAACAGATTACAGGAATTATATAATATTAAGCTACTTCTCAAGTAAAATGGTTTTAAATTTATTTCTAGTGAAAAGTTTTTATATTATGAATTTGTAAAGTCTTATTTTTTTATTTCTTAAATTATGATTACTAAAAGTGAATATTATATTTCATGCCCAACTCTAACCATAATGAAATCATGAGTTTTGTTTTGGTTAGTAGAGGAAGTGATTTGGGGGGTGCCAAAGCACTGTTATAATTTTTAAAGCAACATCTTTTTTAAATATGTCATAAACTTTTAACATTTCAGAAAATTATGCTGATATTAATTGCTCATTATAAATATAAATATATAAGTATATATAAGTATGTAGGTCTTTGGTTGTTCGGGTTTTCTCCCGCATAAAATTGGAAGTATCTTCACAATTTTACGCGGGAGAAAAC
>JANHZT010001184.1:2353-13382 GCA_032468215.1 Stegonotus admiraltiensis
TGAAGGCTATTGCTTAACGCATTGTAAGCCGCCCTGAGTCTCCGGAGAAGGGCGGCATATAAATAAATTAAAAAAAAAAGTTAAGTACTTAACAGAATAACAGAGTTTGAAGGGACCTTGGAGGGCTTATAGTCCAATCCCCTGTTCAAATAGGAAACCTTATACCATTTCAGATAAATGGTGGTCCCATCTCTTCTTAAAAACATTCAATATTGGAACACCCACAACTTCTGGGAGCAAGTCATTCCATTGATTAATTGTTATAACGGTCAGATAATTTCTTCTTAGTTCTAGATTCAATATCTCCTTGATTAGTTTCCATCCATTAGTTCTTATTCTGCATTCAGCTGCAGAGGTGACACTATTTAAACGGTGGCAGCCCCTTAGATTTTGGAACACTGCTATCATGTCACCCCTAATCCTTCTTTTTGTTAAACTAGAAATGCTCAATTCCTACAATCGTTCTTCATATGTTTTAATCTCCAATTCCCTAATCATCTTTGTTGCTCTTCTCTGCACTCTTTCTAGAGTGTCAGCATCTTTTTTATATAATGGCAACCAAAACTGGATACCATATTCCAAGTTTTCTTTTACCAAGGCATGTGATCCTGATTCTATCTCTGTTAATGCAACTTAGAAATGGGTTGGCTTTTTGGCAACTGCACAAAAATGCTGGCTCATATTTAAGTGTCCAGTAGGACTCCAAGATCTCTCTCGCAGTTTCCACTATTGAGCTAGGTACTACCTATTCTATACCTGTGCATTTGTTTTTTCTTGTCTAAATGTAAAACCTTACTTTTTTCACCATTGAATTTCCTTTTGTTAGATAGGGTCCAGTATTCAAGTCTGTCAGGATCCTTCTGTATCTTGAGCCTGGAGTGTTGGCTATTCCTTGGTATTATCTGCAAATTTGATGAGTTCCCTTTCTGTCCCCTTGTCTTGGAAGTCGAACTACTTATAATCAGATCAGATGCTGAGAAGATAGGGTAATTTTTTAGAAAAAGTTTCAAAGAAATAAATGACAGGCTGCTTTTGCCCATAAAAATTCATGGATGCAATCATCATGACCAATTGGACCTAATGGGGCATATTTGTGTCATTGGTAGTGATACTTGGGCTTGGAAATAAACAAAGTCAGGATTGGCTAATACCTGGACAAAAAAACTTAATGGAATATTAAAGGTGATGGAGAGGTTGAGAAATTAAAAAATCATCCCAGAAAAAGGCAGTGGTAAATCTACATTGCTGCCAAGAAAACTGCATGTATATGTATACATTATCATCATCAGGAATCATTCCAATTTAATAGCAGGTATGAAAGAACTTTAATCAAAACTATGATGAAGTAACATAGTGGCCACAAAAAAATTGCCTCACTTATGCTTTTTTAAAAATTGTTTTATAAAGTAATGAGGTTTTTAGTGGTGCATTACACACCATACTTAATTTGGTTGTTTTTTCATAGTGATCATTCTTATTTTCATTTTGAGATGTGTGTTCAACAGATCAATGAGGAATGAATGACTTGATGGCACAATCATGAAAACTACTGAAGGGTGGAGCTATGGACTGAGATTAGTTTTTGCAGAATTGATTTGTGTCACTATATTATTTGTTTTAATTAGTAGCTTCCATTTAAACAAATACTTGCTTATTTTTCCAAATTACTTGATTGAATGGAATAATTACATTTAGTAAAGGAGTATGCTGGAAGTCTGAAAAAGGGGATCAGATAATGAGGAGAATATATTGAATCTTTATTCCCACATCTTGAGAGAAGCTTCTTTCCAAACTCTCTAATTAGGAATGTCATTACTCCACATGACACTTGTATGTGGTGTTTTTTTTTTTTTGAATGTCTGGATAGAAATCTTTAATTCGTTCAATTTTGTCTTAATTATTGGAAAAAGTACCAATGTATAAAAGTAAAATTCTTTCTGGAAAGAAGATGGTTCACAGAATGCTGCATAAGAAATCCAGCATATAATTTGACTTGATTTTCAGGAAGAAATTTGAATTTCTTATAACATAAGAAAAATAGATTGACAAATATATTTTCAATATGAACATGGTCTGGCATAGAAGTAGGCATAGAAGATCAACAAATTCACTCTATAGAACAACCACAGTGTTGATAAAGGATTGGTCAGTCATTGTAATAGAGTAGCTAAATGCATCATTGCTATTGTGCTATACATGAACATATAGTATTTGGCCAATGATCTCTATCTGATAGCCTCTAATGTATGAGATTACAGTTCCTACAATTCCCAAACAAGATATTGAATAGATTAATAATTATTAATTATTGTTGTTTCATTTCCACTGAATTATATGTTTAGAATGCAGAAAAGGGCATAATCATAACATCCTCTCTTAAAGCCTTCTTGAGTTAATCAATGTGAAGAGCTACAATTGTTAAATCCATATTTTACTTAGAAACTAACTGGGATTTCTTTTGTGCATGTGATTTGTATGTGGAATGAAGTAAAGAATAGCTTATCTGCTTAACCATTTAGAGATCTAAGGTTTGTAAAAAGCAAAACAGCCACCTTATAACCTAAATGAAAGATGGCCCTGGGCATATAGTTATGTATACTGATTTTCTCCATAGAGCTTTCGATCTCTGATTGTGGACAACAGATGCCTGTGTCACCGCCACCACCACCTCCTCCTCCTCCTCTCCCAGCCTCTTCCTCTGGAGGACCACCACCTCCACCTCCTCCTCCTCCACCACCACCACCACCACCACCTCTTCCATCCTCTTCCAGAGGTCCTCCATCACTAACTTCCCCTACTTCTTTTTCATCATCATCTGGAGATCATCCTCCACTACCACCACCACCACCTTCATTTCCTGTGGTAAGTTTTTTTTTCCCTCCTGGTTTGAATAGACTTTAAAGTCTGCTACTCCTATTTGCCTTCTGTAGGTGGCAGCACCTAACTAGGTTTAGCTGATCTTGAAAAAAAAAGGCCAGTTCATGTCAGATCTGTTTTGATATTTAGATGGGAGGTGAAATTCACTGTGAAATCTGAGGTTCTAAGGTAGATCCAAAGTTGAAAAAAAATATTTTGATGTTAACAGGAGTTGAACTTGATTTCTGGAAAATTTTAGTAGTAATACTACTGTACATTTAAACACATACTTTAAAGCTGCATAAAGGAAACTAATGGTACTCGCAAAATCTAAAATGATGGAGCTTTGTCAATAGTTGCATTTTAAATGCATTTTTAAAAAGAAAAATAAAAAGTTTATTCTTGAAAATAAATACATGTATTCATTAAGTAGATGTTTATATTTTCTGTTTTTATTTAAAGTACCATGCAATTTTCCATTTCTATTTAGTTGTTCTTAGTTGCTTGGATTTGATTTTTATAATATTTTGCTTACATGGTTTATGTATTATGATTGCTGCATTCTATAATATAGTTTATAGTTCACCTTCTGACCGTGTTATGTTCATCAGGTGTACTATTAATCCAGTATACTTTCAGCTCATTCCTTTTCTAAATACAAAGAATCCTGTGATACTCCAAAGCCAGACAAACTGTGTCACATAAGAAAACCTCCATATATGTATGCTTGATGCATATAATCTGATCTAATACAGATATAAGAATAGAAGAGATTTTTTTGTTTTGTTTTTTGCTTTTCACAAATTACAGAAATATTTTTTTTGTAAATGTATTTAGGTTTAGAAATAGTTTATCTTTAAAAATACTTCATCTCATTTTTTTTCTTGGGTTGATTTCAGGTCAATAAATCGATATGTAGCAATTGAGTTCTGAGATTAAACTATCAGGGTGATGCTTACCAAGCCAGAAGTCAGGAATCTGGTCTGCGGTGGACAGAACTTAAATATTAAGGCAGCAATCAAAGGAAAGAAAGCCCATAAGTGCACAACAAGGATTCAAGTTAGCATTGTAAAGTCATGTGCAAAAAATTTTAAATCATTCTCTATTTGGACTGGAGCTGGCTTTTAAATGTACTTAAACATTTTTAAAACATCATTAGAAAGGAGGTCAAGGTATGGAAATTGCCCCGGGCCAAGGACTGAATGGATATTTGGGTCATTTGATCTGATTAAAATCTGCCTCAGCTCCTTAGATCAATTGGTTGACTTCTGTGGCTGCCTACTTTTAACTTTAGCTCATGCTTGGAGATCATCAAACTTAACCTCTGGGGAGCCACTTGGAAATCTCCCAGGCTCTTTACCATACATATTAATGCAAGAATTTTCTAGATAGGCTTTTCTGCACATTCAGAACTTAACAAGACTGAATTAACGGACTAACCAGTATGTTAATTAACTAAAAAGCTGTTCAGATCAATGCACTCAGCACTCAGCACTCAGTTAATCTGTGACAATGAGAGACATTTCCATATCTTATTCACTTATCTGTGGACTTCATCAAATGTATTCACAAAGAATAATATCTTTCTTTTTCATGTTTTATTACCTTTCAAAAATAAGAATGTGAAAAACCATATGCAGCCAAATTTACAGTTTAATTTCTGAATAGTTGGACAGATCATAAAAATCAAGGTGAAGAATCCAATGAGAAAAAAATATGTGTGTGTTTGTCCGCGTGCGCATGTGGGCATGTATGGTTTTAAAAAAAACCCTCTGAAAATGTATTGTTTAGCATAGTCATATATTGCTCTGTGATTTTCAGAGATGTCTAGAGTTAACTTTGCATTTTGTCAGATCAAATTAGACAGTAGGCAAAAACGCGAAAGTGGGAACTGCGTAGGTGAAGAACAGACACAAGTTCAACTGTTGACATAGTTGATCTGCCTACACCATTCAGTACAATACACGACCTTTAAAAAACTGAAGTGAATTAGTTCATGGGGCTGCATCTACAAAGCCTCAAGTAGATCAACTATTATAATCCTTCTCTGACATTCCTAAAAATGGATGATAAGCATAATTTCCTCATGATGCTTTGTTCATATCTTATTTTCATATCTTATTTCTTTCTGTATATTTACACAATGTAGTCTTTTAAAAATTTACAGAAATTTACTTCACTAATATAAATGATAAACAAGGACCAAAAATTAATTTCTGTTCCATCCAAAGATGACAATACATCACTAGGTGGCCTTCTGTAGCCGTGCAGAAGTTTGCGAGGCCCAATTATTATTCAGTCCCATAAGTACTGCCTAACCTTCCCTAATATCTATATGGAATTTTTGGAGAGGGATAAATATCATGGCAATTATTTGATCTTGATAAATCTAAATATTAAGAACAGGACTTTGGAGAAGTGTATGGATTGAATCTGGCCTCATCTCATATCTGTAGATAGCCACTGAAAACACATGAATTGGTAATAAAAACATGCAAACCAAATCAAGCCAAACTAACATCGGTTAGACTGTGGATTGAACACTTTATTTGCCATTTCAATGAGACTTTATATTTCTCCACTTAAGGCATATCGGGAAGATTTTATGAGTTTGGTAAAGAAGAAATAGTTACTGAGTCCTTTCTCCTGACAATCTAGCCTGTTAACTGCATGAGTCATTCCATCCTTTTTAAAAACTGTACTTGTTATTTAACGCGACATTCCTTATATAAGAAATAATAGAATATCCCCTAACGGCTGCCAAAGAAAATGAGCACCAACTGTTCATGTTCTGATTTCATAAAGGAAGGTCATAGGAATTAATTTTATTCTTATTTGCAGAGGCATATGTGGGATTTAATAACAGAAGTAACCTTTTCTTTCTTGTTACTTTTGAACTCTAGGAGAGAAATTTAAAAAGTGGATTTTTTTGAATGGTTGTTTATTTTTAACTCTTTATATTTCACCTCCCTCCAGGAGCAAGCTAAAATGAAGAATGCACTCTATTAACAATATTTCAAAACATTAGCTTCTAATCCCTTGTTCATAGAAGTCTATTAAAGTAAAATTAATAAGTAACAACAATATGCAGTAATCACAAGGGCTTAAAAAGACCTCCAAGGATTCCAACAATATATTTTACGGAGCTAAAATTTTTACCCATTGCCAAGCAAACAAATATTAGGATTTGGTAAGTCGCTGTTATGCTTGGAGTATGTTGGAATAAGTAAAATATTATCTTTAATGTGTCCATCTCCCAATCTTTTTTTAGATCATAACAGTTAACATCATAATCTTGTGATGATTTAAAAATAAGATGATATATTAAGATTTTTTTCTACTCCTACTTTTCCCCTTGTCGCACTCCAACAAATGGTATTCTTATGAGGAGAAAAAATAACTACTGTGTAGTACGTCCATATGACACAACCTGTGGACATATGAATGAAAAACAAACCCCACAGCTGTTGGTTCTAAATTTAAACCAAGAGTTTGCCCAGGACTGGCCCTAGTCTAACAGCAGAGTTACAGCAAAACTATCAGGAAAACTGCTGGAATCAGAATTTATTTGAAGGGATTGTTTAAAAATAAGGACTTTTTCAAGTTATGTTTCTTCAGTTCTTCACAGTAAGTATTGCTTGATCCTCTCCAAAAGAAAAGAATTAGCTATACATTTCACTGTAATGTGTGCCATACAGCATTTGAATATGGAGTATTCAGCTTTTGAAAATAGTATACATATGTGTGTGTGAGACAGAGAAATTTATCAATGAATTTGAAGTTGAATTATGTAGGTTAATTTGTCAGGCGACATTTCAAAATGACCCTCTTTTTGGCAACCAAATGTCATAAGAATAGAAGCTATTAATAAGATTTTACATCATCCCCCAGGAAATCCTCTGGTGCCAATATTACCCCACCTGAATGTGCCATCTAGAAGAGCTAACACTGTATTTGTGGGGGAGAGAAGGAAAATTTGTGATTAACCATTCAAAATACTTATTTATTTACTAAATAGGGTCTGTGTGTTTTGTGCATGAACATGCAAAAACAATACATGATCTTTTCATTATGTTTCAGATTTTAGTCAACTATAAAATTAGGGATATATTAAAATAGGATGGCATTCAGAGATTATGTTGAACAAGGAATGGCACAGATATGATAGTAACAAGACTAAATCTGAATTTTGATTTAATTTTGAATATCTTGTGTCATGTTTGTGAGTTGCAGGAAAAAAGAACCTGACAATTAGCTGACTCTGAGTTGCTCTCCCTACTGTATTCGAACATTAAAGGCACTAGCCTTATTACCCTTTAAATATGCTTTTGTCATCTCTTGTGTTTATCACAGCATGCAAAAGTTGAAAACCAAATTATTTCTTGACTCATGGCTCTCAAAGGTTTCTGGTTTCTGCTTTTATTAGGTATGATTTTGGGCAGAATAACTGCAAGGTGGGAATGTCACAGAACAGCCAAAATGAAAGTCCTATGACTATGTTGATAAACAGACAATTAAAAATAATTACACTTAAAAGAAAATGTGATTGTACATGTGATGTATGACTGTTCAAAAATAAATTCAGTATTTAATATGAAACTATTCCAAAATGTTTACCTGGTCATTTAGGACAGCATTCACCAGTAATTCTCTATTTTAATAATGTATGGTGCTGCTTAATTTCTAAAACAAGAGTTAAACATTTAATCTTTAGCAGATTTCCTTCCTTTCCACTGTTCAGAAGTAAGTTATTGAACCATGAGAGATAACAACTTTGCATATGTTTACAGGAGCATGTCTTGCTTATTTCAGAACTGAACCTTTTATGACTAGGACTGAAATATAATAGATTCAAATCTTTGGTTTAGTAGTCAGCCTGCTCAGAATGATCTGTGCCTGTCGTTTTGTTGCAGCCTTTATCTTTTGGAAGTATCTATGTTATTTGCCATTTTGTTTCCTTTTTCTTGTTTAGTTTTTTTTCTCCTTTAAAATGCTGCTTTATTAAAAAAGGATCTCAGTGAATCATGCATATTGTTCAAAATAAAAATGCAGTTATTTTGGCCCTGAGGAAAAATCCAAAATCTATATTAAGGCCATTAATAGAGAAGTTTACAGAAATGTGCAAAGTTTTGGGATCCCATCAGTTAACAAGATGGGGAAGCTAGAAAGGCAGAGATGTGACATGATAATAAGCCATGAGATCTTCAGTAAAGTCAGTCCCAAGTTGAAACACTTTCCTCACTTGCACCTAATTATCATGTCAACATGGCCTGACAACCTCTTTATTCTTCCATATCCTATGGATTTGCCTGTATCTTGTTCTTAGCTGCATCTTTGGTCATTTTAGTTTTTGAGTAGCTTTTTCTTCTTAATTTTCAAATCAGGTACAATCTGACATGCTTTGCTGACTCAGTACAGTTAGACTACCTTAAGGGGGGGGAGGGGGGAATAGCCCAATGCTGATTGACTTTTTCAGGTTTCTACAGAAACCTGAAACCTATCCCCTGAGTTTCCACTTCCCTCTGTTGCTATTTTATTTTCCTTTCATCTGGGTAAAAGAAATTGGGCACAGTTGCTGGCCGAGTACAATTGTGGTGCTTTCTGAACCATCAAAATAAGTCTATTGAACTTATGTCTGTTCGGCCAGCAAAGCTACTTGTTAATGCAAGAGATTCACTTCCAGTATATTTAGTTACTAGTCACTTACTTCAGTCTATTGATTGGTGGGTTGTGATGGGTGGGTGAATGGGTGGGCTTCCCATGTCTTTCAAGACCTTATTTTCCTGCTTCATCTGTCTGATGGACGTTCTTTCCTGATTTGGCAAAGAAAATGTAAAGCATGGGAGGGAGAGAGTCACTTGTTACTACTTAGCACTTCCTAAAGCCCATCCCTTCCATTCCCCTCCCCTCCCCTCATTACTATCTTGACTGATAGATGGTATCCTATTACACTGTGATGTCCAGAAAGTGGAAGAATAAAAACAACAAAAGTTTTCACCAAGAATTTTGGTTAAAACAGTGTTCACATGAAATCAGAAAAATCCACCATTACATGCAGCCCTTTCTAGCTAATTGCTTGTTGTAGAGCAGGGATGTCAAACTCCCGGACTGTGGACCAGATGCATCACACACTGGCCATGCCAACCCCCGGTTTAGCAAAGGGAGAAAAAGTCACAATACATTACATAATGACGTGACGCCTCAAGTTTGACACCCCTTTTGTAGAGAAAGGAAAACAGTTTTGAGATGCAGTGTTTTTAAAATCAAAACTGAGAAGTAGTACTTAAGCTTTATTTCTTTATTTAAAAACTTCTATAAGTTTTAAATGCAAGTTTTAAGTTTAAGTTTTCATTTTAAATGGGGAAAACCATATTTTATTTGTCTCTTAGATATGTTTAACTGTCACTGGATTTTTGTCTGGGTATAATAATACTGCTAAGCTAATATTAAAATAAAATTCCATGTGTAAATGTTCCTTATATGAATGGATGTGCCCTTCACTTTAATATAAATTTAACACCCAAATACATTTTTTCATGTAGTACAAAATGGTCATACCAGAATTAAGGGGAAAACTTCATCTAGGTCAACTTTCAAATGGATCCTGGTGATGTATGAAGTTTCTGTATAGGCAGATCTGTCAATCTAGCTCTGGGTCAAAGGCGCTTCTAGATCAGATTATTATATTTTGTGATTTTTATATTTTATTATGGGACTTATTCTTAGTCTTATTTTGAATGGCACTACATTTCATTAAAAATTTAAAGTATAATCCAATCTTTCTCAGCTTGGTGCCCTACAGATTTAATTAGGACTGTAATTACAGCAGTTCTAGAAGCTGCAATTCCAAAACATTTGCACTACCATTGAACGCTTGATTCTTCCTTCCTTGTTTCTAACATTCACAATCAAAAGATGTCTTTTGGAGCTGAAGACTATCCATAAAATGCAAATTGACTTTAAGCTATACTATAATATTAATTCCACCAATCACCCTGATTGCTTTGGAAACAACAGACTTTATTATTTGGGGTTGAAGTCCAAACTCAAAATTCAACCGTTGTACCATTTTTGTGTAGTGATTAAAGCATCCAGCTAGAAACCAAAAGACCATGAGTTGTAGTCATGAAATCAGCTGGATGAGTTTCAGCCAGTTTCTTCTTTCAGTGTTAGAAAGAAGGCAATGGCAAATCCCTTTCAAAAAAAGCTGCCATGCCCAGTCACAAGAAATCAAGAATTACGAGATGGGACAATTATTTTATTTCAAGGCTACTGAAGGGAGATCTGTAAAATGGAAGTTTGATTATACCTGAATGAAATTCCCTAGTAAAGTGATTCAGTGTGGGATAAAGAAAACAAATGAAAGTTATCCCTTTGCCTAAGTCTAATCATATTTTGTAGATGTATATTCCATTGATTTCAGTTGCTTTGGTTCCAAACTGATATGATGCACTTTCAACTACCTCCGTTGATTAAAAAAATAAAAGACAATTGAGATTCGCAGGAAAAAGTAAATTGTTAATATTGGCTTTACTAGCATGTTCATCAGTACTGTTGTCTATGATTATTAGCTGAAATGGAAGATGAATTATGTGCTTTCAAATAAAAGTAATTCATACTACATTGATATCTTTAGTTAAAAGAACTTTTGATCAGCATGTTCCACTTGTCAGTCACTTATCAGAAAGCTATGTTTTTATTGAAAGAACCTGTAAAATTTCAAGTAAGCAAGGATCCTGATAGATAGTGATAGAAATGCTATATTATCTTGAGGAAACACCTAGTAAATTTGGCTACCAGAATTGTAATTCAAAATACAATTCAGAATTGTAATTATCTTGAGGAAACACCTACTAAATTTGGCTACCAGAATTGTAATTCAAAATAGCAGACACTGACAACACTTAAGTATTAAAAGATTGACACTGGTGACCAATTAGTGTCAGCCAATATGATGTAGGGTTTAAGGAGGTGAACTATAACCCTGGAAACTTCAGATTGCAGTCCATCTTCAGTCAGAGGAGCTCAGACTTTCAGCTTTGTTATGAGGAAAAGCTGGAGGAGAGAATAGTATACTTTGAATTCCTGGAAGTAAACATGAAGTACATCTAACACATACAATTTCTGGCCCATATTTTAAGATGCTGATGTTGACTATCAAACTTCATATACA
>JANHZT010001184.1:42485-53670 GCA_032468215.1 Stegonotus admiraltiensis
GTAATATTGAGAGTATCTTGTGACATTTCGACAAGGTCCCACTCGTCATCTTCAGGCTGGTGCCTTCGGCTTCGTGCCTGTGCAAGCAAAGCTTACAGGGGAAAAGACCCAAATAGGCCAAGACTTGCATACCTCTACCTGTGAAAATCTACGAAAACAAATACACACACACACACACACACACACACACACACAGATAGATACATACATATATGGAATGGGGATGGATGCTAACCTCAACCTGAATTAAGGACCTGCTACTGCAAGAAATGAACAAAAATTGGTTTTTTCCTTCTCTAAATTCTGCCTGTAATCCAAGGCTGTTTTTCACAGGCTTTCAAGAAACCCAGGGACACATAAAAGGTATGTGCTATGAAACTGGGATAGCTGGCAAATCTCCAACTCCTGCTTCGTTCTTGGGGTACAGCTGTTATCATAGGTTTTAAATATCTTATTAAGACTGATTCTCAAGCAGAATTTCTTTGTAGTTGAGTTTTATTTTAAGATAAGGAAGTGCCAGACTTGTAAAAAAAATGGCATGCATTTATAGCACTAGAAATAGGCCACCACACTGTGCAATGGTTCACCCTGAAACAAGTAAGGAAAAGAAGGGGGAGGAGTTGTCTGCCAATCACCTTTTGTTTCAAATGGGTCAGCCATCAACTTTGGGTGCAAATACAGTCACTAGGAAACAGCCTCTAGAAAGCCTCAAGGAGTGTGGGAAAATCAGGCTGGCTTTGCAATTTCACTGAACTGAAAAAAATGGGAGATCACTAGTTTTTCTGACTTATTACCCTAATGTTTTGGTTCCATTAACCATGCTCAGGATGCTTCCACTTGTCCGTCATAGGTTGGAAACTCAGCTTAATTGAATTGGTGGCCTGCTTTCTTTGAGTGCTGATCATGATCCTTTTTTAGGATTTCTTCAAAAGTTCAAATATGCCTATGTTTTTCAGGCAACCATTTCTATGGGATCCCATTCCTTCCCCTCCCTCTTTTTTCTTGCTTTTAAATCAACATAAGCAGACAGGTAGGAGCATGTATTGAACAGTGTAAATAAACTCAATGAACAAATAAATAGCATCCTCCACATTATGTCTTATCTTTCAGGAAAAATGCCAATATAAACACTGTGATGGGGATAGTGTTTCTTTTATTAAATGTAACTATTTTAAATAGATAGTTCTATGTTTCTGGATTCTTTACAAGTACTCCAAAACAGGTTTCACAATTAATTTAGAACATACATACAAGCTTGTTTGTCAAAGTGTTTAACCCTACTTCACAGTAAGAACACCAGTCTTCTAGAATCTCTATACCTGTAGCTGTGGCACTCTTAGTAGCTGCACAGAAACAATTCTGACTGGCTGGAAAAAAAGACTGCATCTTCTGAAACCAGCCCTCCCTGTCCTTTCTATGCATCAATGTCACACCTCATCTGTGAAACTTCTGATTAAAGATGCCATGACAACATCCTGCCCTCTGGTGGCTTTTGATCACCTACGTATTGTCCTAACTTATAAAGCATTAATTTACAAATAGTGTAGATTTTATTAGAATATATTATCTGTCTGCTTTTAGTTGATTGATCAATTGATCAGTTGGTTGGTTGGTTGGTATTAAATGGTCAACAGCTCTGCATCTTCATGCTGATTGTGAGTAAATTGGAAAAAAACTTGAATAGGTTTAGCAGCATGAACGACAACATGTAAGACAAGCTATCATTTCTATAACTCTAGACAGTGAAAGCAATTAAGGATCTCAGTATATCTTAATCAGTAAATGTACAGTATATTGTTGACTACCATACAAGAAAACTTCCAGCTACTAGCTATCTTAAGTTATTTTATATGATATACTAGTTATCTGTAAATTTCATCCAAACTATTTATTACAACCTTTAAAGTTCTAAGCAACCTATGTAGAAATATGGAGGTGGAGATAATTGTAATCTCTTTCATTATTATGTCATATATTAAAAAGACTTGTAGTCTAATTCTCTGTATTAAGTTTGTTATAGCTAGGAATTGTACTTGCTACAAAGTGATAATTCAATTGTACTTACCAAATCTTTGGGTAAGAAAACAAAAAGCACTTATCAAAATCTATTTGGGGATAAAACCAGGCAATTGTCCTCAAAATTCTGTTGAATATTCTTTTGCTATTAGTTAGCCAAAAAGGTTGCTCAGATAATGCAGTCTTGTTACCCAGTCTTTGGGTTGCTTTCACACATTGCACAACAGAATTTGTTTAATTTACACTTAGCATGCTGTTGAATTTCAATCATCATAGTTAATAAACCATGATTTATCGTGAAAATCCAGCCAATTGTGGCCTAAGTGTGAAGTACATACCATGTCTACCAGTGGCGATTAGAGGATTTTGAAAACTTACTTTTGAATAGTTAAATGTATATCTAAATATATAAAACTTTTTCTACCCTTGTAACTTCCAAATGTTTTACAGTAGACTGTAACTCTCGTCATCCCAAAGGGTGATAGAATTTCCAACATGACACATCTGGAGGTACAGAGCTGAGGTGAAGCTGCCTTATATCTCATCATTTATTTCCTTCCATTTCAGGGTACATATTCTTTCAGCATGACAGCTGAATGTTGATCTCTCCCGAATAATTTGTAAAAAAAATGGCTCTGTAACATTCAAGGAACAACTTCCAATTTAGTATTCCATCATGCTCTCCTATATTATTATGACTTCTTGTACCTTCTCCAGCTAGAATTTCAAGGATATACAGGTAGTCCTCAACTTATGACCACAATTGAGCCTAAATTTCTATTGCTAAGTGAGACAGCTGTTAAGTGAATTTTGCCCCATTTATGACCTTTCTTGCCAAAGTTAAGTGAATCATTGCAGTTGTTAAATTAGTAATATGATTATTAAGTGAATCTGGCCCCCACTATTTTGCTTGTCTGAAGCTTGCAAAAGGGGATCACATAACCCATCAAAAATATGAGTCAGTTGCCAAATGTCTGAATTGAGATCACATGCCTATGAGGATGTTGTAACAGTCATAAATATGAAAAAGGGTCATGTCACTTTTTTCAACGACATTGTAATTTTGAATGATCACTAAATGAATTGTGGTAAGTAAAGGACTACCTGTATTGAAGCATTTCAGCTGACAAAAGGTTCCTTATAGCAGACGTTCAAAACTTGTTTTCCCCCATTGGATTGTAGAAGGGAAGATCCTGCTGGCAATATCATTTTCTTTCCCCAATACAGCTTTTCCCTTGCTTCCACATATTCTTTTGTGTCCCTTGGATACAGTGGTGGATGGAAATCTGAGCCAGCCCCATTCAAAAGCATTTTGAAGGGATCTTCCATACATCTTTCCTGCAACACTTATTGATTTGGGATATTCCAGAGCAGTGGGGGATAGACAGGGAATTCTATCAGTTTCCTCTTGTATCCAAGTGATTGGAAGGATTGTCTTAACTATGGAATGAAGAAATGATGGGTGGCTTATTTTAATCAGTCCTCTGATGAAACTTTTCCTTTTTTGCCTACTCTACATAAATGAAACGAGGTAGTGCCATGTTCTCTACTCCAGTGCCCTTTTGGGTATTCATGGATTACTACCAGTGATGTTCCACTTGCTTCCATTCCCTTAAAACACCTATTGATTTGGAAAATTTAGGATCAGGAGTGATGTTGATAAGAGTTATGACAATTTCCCCTTCTAGCTAGGTGACAAGAGGAAAAGGAAAAGGGTAAAGTGCTTTCTTCCTGAATTTGACTGCAACATGCCAGTTTTATCTTCTGGTTCAGATGACAGCAGAACATGAAATGGTTCTGGTCCACCATTAAAACGCTTTTTTGAGCAAGCAGCTCCTGCACTGAACAGGGGATTTGTATCAAGGACCCCTAAAGTCCTTTAAGATTCTAGGATTTTTTGATGTGGGTCAGGACTCTAGAACTGTATGATATGAGGAGCTGTGGTGGTGCAGTGGTTAGAATACAGTACTACAGGCTATTTCTGCTGACTGCTGATGGCCAGCTGCCTGCAATTTGGCAGTTTGAGTCTCACTGGCTCAAAGTTGACTCAGCCTTTCATCCTTCCAAGGTCAGTAAAATGAGGACCCAGATGGTCAGGGGCAACATGCTGACTCTGTAAACTGCTTAGAGAGGGCAGTAAAGCACTGTGAAGCAATATATAAATCTAGGTGCTATAGCTATTGCTATATTGGACTTGTTTGATCATGCAAATTAAAACCATATTTCCTCAAAGACCTGCTCACAGAAAAGGAAGTGATTAGTTTCCTGGCATGGATGGAAATTTCACCTATCAGAGGATGAAGTAACTGCCAACCAGACAGCCCACCTGGCCAACACCGTTGGTATAGTTTTAAATTCAGAACATCAAATTCTTAACTTGGATTCATCCACAGTATCAGCATAAACTGTAACAGCTTCAGGCTGCCAGGCCTTTATACACATCAAATACAGTATTTCCTAAGACACTGTCACCCAGAAGCTAAACATGAAAGGAAATAACCCACACTTTCCAGAAATTTTGGAACTGTATATTTGATACATTTTCAAGAGAACACTTTGTGTCCTTAAAAAGCTGCCTCTGGATGTAAAAGAATTGTTGCTGAATATAACTGAATAGTTCTGTATTTTCCAATGGTTTGAAAAACACTGGACATTTGCTTTAAAGGCCTTAGTCTTACTAGTAACTATTACATTTCATTGTTTCAAAAAACAGAAAATAATGAAGCGGTATATGTAGATCATTAGGGCAACAATTCCAAAGTTATTTTGTTATTATTATTATTATTATTATTATTAATAATAATAATAAAAATATCATCAACATGTTCTATATTTCAACATTTCTATGAATTATTTATGCAGTAACCTCTTCTATCATTTACCCCATCATTTTGTATGACGTTTCAAAAAAAAAAGGCACACCCATCCTCATTCAATATTATGCACAAGGATCCAGTTGGGTTGGGATGGGATGGGATGGGATGGGATGGGATGGACTAGAACAGAACAGAACAGAACAGAACAGAACAGAACAGAACAGAACAGAACAGAACAGAACAGAACAGAAACTGTACTGGTAGATCAGGAATTGATCCAGGGATTATACTTGGGTTTATGTGTGCTCTGCTACTAACCTATGACCCCTTTCAAGAACGGCCAGAGATCTTGTATGGATGCATAGATAGAAGGACTAGGAAAACACAGTTAAAATCTTACATCCCATGGTGATCTATGACTGTAACCATCATTTATTTGATTAGATGTTATCTATAATACAAATAAAAAAGCACGGCTACAAATATATTAGAAAAGAAAAAGGCTTTGCAGATATTTGCCTACAAATGTCATTGGGACTTGCTTCAGTCATGGAACTGACTAAAATATACAAGACTTGCACAATAGAACAAATTCTTTTAAATAGATACCGATATAGATAAGCAACGTTCTGGACACATCACCCAATTCAAGTACAAAAAGATTGAGGAAAAAATGCCTTTAGCAGAGCTAATCTGTTATTAAATAACATATTAAAGATTGCAATCTTTAATCTACACTGCATTCATTACATATCAGCAGCAAAAGCAAAAATTGCATCTTAAAATACAAACACTTGGCTTTGAAGAATTACTGAATTACTGTAATGGTAATTTAACAACTGTGTTTACTGAGACTGTTTAATACATTGTTTTTCAGGTTATGAGCCAGGACTTTATTGTTCATAATTTTAGATTGCATCTAGTAGTTTGCAAATTGCAGCAAAGGTTCTTGTTTCAATCTGTCCCTCACTATTATTACTATTATTTAAAGGCAGCCAACTGAGACAGTCCTGTAAAAATTCTTCAGATGATATACATATCCTTCAGATTATACACACATACACACAAATTTCATCTCCTTAATGCTAAGTCATACCTATAAATGAGAGATAGAGCTCATTTAACATTATGTATGATGAATGAACTGATTCTGGTTCCATCAGCTGTCAAAATCAGTAGATATTTAATACCATAATTAAATGGGTATGCTGTAATAAGCAGCTACAGTATCTCTTATCTCAATATACCCACTGTTCATCTGAATTATACACAATCTATAATTGATTCTGCTTTCAAGTAAGCCCTATAAATATGATGGAGTGGGCGGGGTCTTTTTCTATCATTCTTTTATCAACTGGTGCATTCCAGATGTGTTAAGACTCACCTCTCGGGCCACCTTCGAGACGCTTCCCCGTGGATCTTCCTCCGCCGGTGGCTGCTTCTCCTTTCGCGGACGCCAGGGGGAAAGAGGCTCGGGTCCAGGTAAGAGACAGGCTCCCACTCACGTGAACAACTTTGCCAGCAGCACAGAAGAGAGGAGGGAGGGCGGACGTCAGCGACTGCTCTGCCACCTCACCGCGGTTGGCGCCGCCTTTGTCGCAGCAGCTGACGCTCGCCTTCCTTGCACTGGGCTCAGACGGCGGGGCTGCTGCGGCGAGACTAGGGCGGGCGACAGCGGGAGGAGGGGATTAGAGCTCTTTCTGCCATACAGCGGCGGAAAACATCGGCCTCGCCTGGGGTGCGGAACATGAGCGCCGCGCTTCTGAGCATGAACAGAGTGACATCTCAAACCAACTTGCTAAGTAGGAGGGAAATGTAGAAATGGTAACATTATTTCCCTCTCTTTCCCGAACCCTCCGAAGTGGGGTTCAGGAAAACTAAGAAAGCTGGGGGTGATTTAATAATTTGTCTAAAGCCCCTTGTGTTTTGTTGATTTTGTTGGGTATTGTAGTCTGGACTGCCTATCGGATTTTATATTTTTAGCTGTTTGGGTTATTTTTTATTTAGTTTTATACCGAACCAGAGCAAGCAAGCAAACAAGCAAGCAAACAAACAAATAAATAAATAATCTGAAGAATTATAGTGATTGTGACGGGAGAGATAAAGCAAATATGTTGGAAGAAGCAAATATGTTAAGGTGGAGACTATGGATTAGCTATTTCATAGTTCCATATTAGGCTTACACTAAACTGAGTGAGGAAATGTGGCCGAGACAGGTCTGCGTCCCCATCATAAACCTTAAACCCTTATTGCTATGTTGCAAGATCACTTAGTTTTTATAATTGGGATAGCAAAAAAAATAATCCAGGCATTAGAAAGATCAGCAGGCATATGATTGAAAATACTTGATTGGTCAAATGCTGTATTATTATGAAATATGAAATCTTTTGTGGGATCTGCCTTGAAATGTTACAGTGCATTTCCTGTGCTGCTCCCTTTTTAGCCAGTTACATTTTTTTCTAAGATATTCCATTCCATTTTTAATAACATTTTCAGACCGCTCAGGCTGTTTATTGAGTGGGTTCAAGGGATTTTCCTATAAAGTGTTTTTTAAATTCCCTAAACTTGCTGATGACTTTCTTTTGTCTTTTGACTATGTCAGATAATTTAGTCTATTATAATGTACTCTACATAGGACTGTCCTTGAAAAGTTGTCTAGAAGCTTCGATTGGTTCAAAATGCAATTTTGCACAAGCCTACATTTGCATGTCTCATCTTCACTTTTTTGGGAGCGTGCCGATTTGATTCAGGTGCAATTAAAAGTGCTGGTTATCACCTTTAAAGCCCTATTTAGAAAACCCATGCTACTTTATTTGAAGGACAGCCTCTCCCTACTCAGCCCACCAGGACGAAAAGCAAGGCATTTTCCAGTCCCATCCATTAAGAAAATACAATTGGTGAGACCAAGAAAAACAGCCTCCTTGATGGCAGCTTCTTTCCTATTGAATAAGGTAGTCCTCAGCCTATGACCCCAATTGAGCCCAAAATATATACTGTTAAATGAGAAATTTGTTAAGTGAGTTTTGCCCCATTTTACAACCTTTTTTTGCCACATTTGTTAAGTGAACCACTGCAGTTGTTATGTTAGTAACACAGTTGTTAAGTGAATCTGACCTTGCCATTGATTTTGCTGATCAGAAAGTCATAAAAGGGATCGCATGTCCCCAGGACACTGAAACCGTCATAAATATGAACCAGTTGTCAAGCTTCCAAATGTAAATCACATGACATGCTGCTGCAATGGTCATAAGTGTGAAAAATGGTTATAAGTCACTTTTTTCAGTACCATTGTAACTTCAAACGGTCATTAAATGAACTGTTGTAACTTGAGGACTACCTGTATTACTGGCCCTGCTTTATTATTTTTCAAGAAGGCCCTGAAGACGTGGTTCTATAACAGGGAACAGATCAAATTCCTAGTGTGATTATATCTGTTGCTGCCATTGGAGGAGGGGCAGTACTGGCGGGGTTTTATGTTATGGGTTTTTAATGCTGTAAGCCACCTAAACTCCTTTGTGAGAGTTGGGTAGGTATGTAAATGCATTAAATAAATATATAAGTAAATAAAAGTTCTTGCCCTAAGACCAAGAGATGGTGACGATGACTGATAACATAATGGACATATATTTCAGCACTTCTGCTTCTCTTTTTTTTACACACTAATATTGGGGGGGGGGAATAATGGCAATTGCATAAAATCCTCAACAGCTTAAATCACAGAAACATCATATCCTGTGTCTACTTTCAAGGAACTTACAACCAAATTGGAAAGAATAATTATAGTCTAAATCTTTGACTACCGATGAAGAATTCAGCCTCACAAAGTCTGCCTTAAAGCACGCAGGTATGGTAACTATAGGATTCTGACTGGGTTCCCATATAGTGCTACGCCTCTTTTTTAAATGGTTAAGCCATGACTTATTTAAGCTATGCTGGTTGAAAACACACAACTGTTGTGGTGTGCATACCATATTGACTGCAGGAAGGTTTATAGTATTAAAGAATCAATTTACTCAAGAGCAAAAATAGCTTTGCACTTCCAAAACTAAGCTAGAGATACACTGTCTACATCAGGGGTGTCAAATTGGCGGCCCATGGGCCAGATCTGTCTTGTGCAGGCCACACCCACCCCAGCTCCACAAAAGAAAAAAAAGTCACAATACATCATTTGACAGCAATGTGACACAGCGAGTTTGACACCCATGGTCTAGGTCATTAGCAACAGTTCTGTTATGATGATGAAAGAGTAATTTTATAGCCAGTCATTGTATTTGCAACCTTCAGAGCTTTGTGAAGCAAAAGAAAGCCAAAGTAAGACCCTATGCACAGTTAGGATTTCACTTAGCAACCACTCTACTTAACCAGGTTGCTACTTAACAAGGACCATCTGTAAAATTCAATCAACTTGCCAGAGCTGTTGAATTCTAGAAGTAAAAGCCCCATTTGGGAAATCTAAACTCCATACATAATGTAAGGGAAGAACTCAGTAATCCAACCCCACATCAACATGATGGACCTCGTAGCCATAAGGGAGGGCCTGCTCTTTTGTTGTAGAAGCCTGATTGCCTGTGTCTTAACTTACAAACAGACACACAGCAGATTGCCTACTGTTAAAGTAAAATTACCCACCCTACTGTAATAGGGAAACAGACATTGTTCTCATACTAATGGGTCTTAATACTTGAACACATTATTTCCTATTGGTATATATAAACAAGGATATCATATTAAGTGAAAAAGTGTCTTGGTTTTGTTTAATCTAGTATGCAAATCCAGCTAACTATAATTTCTTCAGTAAACCAAATTGAAAGAAATCATGACTTACCAAAACCCAATAAACCTACATTCAATTTTCAAAACAGGGAGCAACAGATTTGGAAGGCAAATAACATAGTGTGAGTTCAACTGGCAAGTTAACTCCAATTCAAAAGAACTGTACATACTGCACTTGATTTATATAGAAGAAAGAAAATCTTGCTAAGCTGCAATTTTGAAATTTGGGTTTTAAATAGGTCTTGGACAGAGGAATAGGTCCCAAGAACTAACCTCCTTGTTAATTACTTTCATTCTTTTGAATTGGCGAAAAGAAGAAAAGAAGAAAGTGGTTTCTTTAATAAAAACTACTGTTAAGGTCTTAAATTGCTTATACGAGACACTGTAATCTCCTCCAGCAAAAAGCAATGTTTTATTTTTTTACAAAAAATGTTGCTAATAAAGCAGGTCTACTAGCACATTGTGACAACTATCATTTAAAATATTAAGAGTTCTAAGAACACAGAAATGAAATACTTGAACAACAGGTGTATTCTCAATAAATATTTCAACACAAACAATTATATTTTCAGTAATATTTGTTTTTGGAAATGTTTTAATTCCATGTTCTTCAATATATGCTTCTACCTAAATAAAAACCTTAAAATATTTCAGTCCTATATTTAAACACTGTATCATTTGGTATCAGAAATAGATCTTGTAGAAAAATAGGTGTTATAATTTATGCACACATTGATGAGTAACAGCTTCAAAACACTTTTTTTAAAAATTCATTTTGCAAACTGTTGCTTTTTTTCAAGTAACCTTTTTCAGAATGTTTCATAGCTCATCATGCTTATAAACAAATTCTCTTGCAGATATAAAGCCATCATTGTCCTCATCTTCTTTATTAAATATGTCTTTAACCAAAGTATCATGGTGGCTTACATTTATTGGTGCACCATGTTTTTCAAATTCCATCTTCAAATACTGTTTTACCTTTGAGACAAAGAAAAAAGATCAAAATTCAAAATCATAGATATGCATGTAAAAGCAGATAAGCACAGACTTCTAGAGAGAAGCCACATTATTGAGAGACTTTTTTTTAATACACTTTACAGCTTCACATAAATATTATCCCTCCACCAGAAGTGATTCTGGGCAAACTTACAATTACTATAAAATTACAAGTACTATAAACATTAAAACAATAAATAAGAATCAAACATTTAAAATTCAATGAAAATAAAACTAACTGGGATGGAAAGGGAGAGGGAAAAGTGCATACAGAAAGGAATAGATATTATCTATTCCACTAACCATTTCCAAAGTGCCACATCCGAATTGGGACCTCAGACTAGTTGGCATAACCATGTCTTCAAGGCCTTTTGGAAAGCAGAAACGGTGGGTGCATACCCAGTTCTTGATTCATCGAAACCATTCCTCAGATAATATGTTGAAAAACTGTGCAACACGGTAAGAACCCATTCTGGTCTGTATGTATTTTATTGTTTAAGATCGTTTTGATTCTATTGGCCAATAAATTCATAAAAATCTTGTAATCTGAGTTTAATAATGAAATCGGTCTATAATTCTCGATC
>JANHZT010001184.1:53770-67575 GCA_032468215.1 Stegonotus admiraltiensis
AATTGTTTTTATATTTGTTTGACTGAATAAAGTTTTTAAAACCAAAAAAAAAAAGAAAAAGAAAAACTGTGCAACAGAACTCTGAAGGCAGGAATAATTGTTCAGTTCTAATGTAGCTCAGCTTGGAATGAAAATTTTATTTATAGACACCACATTTGCATAGCTTAGATATCTTTTTTTATACACTGCAGAATACATTAACATATTCACCTCTTCTTTAGATAGCTTCCAATCATCATCAAGATCCATCTCTTGAAAGGACTCGTGAGATCTTGGTCCATTTCTGATTTCTAAAAGGTCAATGTGGAAGATCAGTGTGCTTTCAGGTGGAATTTTTCCTATCAAAGAAATAAATGAACAAGAAATATATAAAATGGAGATCACATTAAGCCTAATACTGAGGACCTATTTTGTTACCTAGAGTTAACAAAAGTATTGAAAGTTTACATAATGTCTAAGTAATTGTTGTGGCCCACCGCCAGCCAGCAGAACTGGCAGCAGAGTCGGACAGTGAGGAGGTTGGGAGGAACTTGGGCCAGTTCTGGGGGCTGGGAAAAGCTCGGACAAGGGCTGTGACGGAGGCAGAGAGGGAATTGGACAGTAGCAAGGCAGAGGAACAGCTGGAGCCCATTCCCAGTGTGTACATGCACAGAGCTGCCAGAAGACAAGAACAATTAAGAAAGCAGGGTAGACTCGAGAGTAAGGCCACACCTTGGAGATGATTGACCCCTCCAATAGGACATGGAGCAAACCGGATGTGGGCTTTTGCAGGAAGCAATTAGTTCATCTTGTTTCAAGATTGGAAAGTTATGTTCGTGACTCTAATAGGCTCAGTGCCAAGAATGGCCTTGCTCTGTATTTGGAAATTGGTTCTCTGGCAGCGTTTCAAGTGAGATAAGGTGGGGGTTGATAAACATTCCTCTGAAAGACTATTTGCCAAAGCCTTGTTGACTGTGAATGAACAGAATTCACAGTTGTGTTAATAAAAGAGGTTTTACCGGGATTAAGACTTTGCTTCATGCTTTCTAAGGAAGCCTAGGTCAGAACACTAATTTAGAATGCAAATCCATGCACATTCAATTAGAAGTTACGCTCACTGAACCTTTAAATGTATCAAAATTACAGCTCTTACAGTTTAGCACTCCTGAAGGCACCAGAATTGTGGACAAATCTAATTACATTATCTTATTTTAAATACAAAAAGATATCTAGCCTTCTATAGTTTACAGTTCAACAAATGTACATATGTTCTGTTTGTAGCTCCATCCTATTTGGATTATATAACGGTAATTATTTTATGTGTTGTTTCTGCAATGTCAATGTTTGTAACACTGAATATGGCCAGACTCAGAAAAATGTACAGATATATTTTTCTTTGTCCTATAAAACTTAAGTATAAGAAAAGTAAAAGTGAGGACACAGAACTGGCTTCAGTTCATATTTATTTTTCTTGCCTATTACTTCACACTTCTTATAGCCTATGGCAGGGGTGTCAAACTGGCAGTCAATAGGCTGGATGCGTCACACACAGGCCACACCCACCCCAGCTCCATGATGGGGAAAAACGTTGCAATACGTCATGTAACGGCAACGTGATGCTGTGAGTTTGACACTCATGGCCTGTGGGAATGAAGCCTAAATTAAGAAGAAAGCTACTTTGTGTAACTCTGCTAGTAACACACTATATAGCCTGTTTCTTCCTGAAAAGTTTCATCAGCACCTTAAACGTATGGTGACAAATTACAAGAATGTAGGCAGGCATGCTAAGAGATTTTGTAGCAGTTATATATGTGGGTGCATGTGTTGTTGTAGTTGTTTCTGTAGTAGAGAAGCTGGAAAAGTACCAGGACTGAAGGTAGGAGAGAGGAGGTAGAAAATAAAGGCCAAGGTAAAGGCAAGTATAATAGAAGTACTTGACACTATGACAGATTCCAATATCAGAACAATCTGCCTAAAAGAAGGCAGCCTTTGGAAAAGCTAATATACTAAGTAGAATCTACAAACTCCCAGGGGTTCTGTGGGGGACCAAAGATTGAGGAAGACACCTAATACCCAAAGGATGAAAAGGGAATGTGTGTGAGAGATGGTATTTCATTAGAATAAGTTACCTATGAACCAGCAGTATAGTCCTATATAAGAAAAATAATTTTCTTTATATCAATGGAAGGTTTGGAAGGTCTATCCGTCAGTACTTTGTAGCATCTCCTTTGGCAGAAATAACTGCTTCCAAAAGTCTCCTGTAGCCAATTAAGAATCTTTTTAGTCTTGCATTTGGATCCCCACCCCCTCTCCCGTTTCTTACAGAACACTTCTAACTCAAATATCCTTCATGTCTGAGATTTCCCCAAGATGTTCAGTATGATTCAAACTTTGGGAGGCTGTGCCAAAGCATGTTTCTTTCTTTTTTAAAAGTATCTCATGATTGATTTGGAGGTATGTTTCAGATGGTTGTTTTCCCAAAATATTTTGAATCTATAAACACAGACTAAGTAAGTATATATTAAAAGATACATAAAGATGCTGTGCTTTCCATGCAATTGTATTATGTAACCTGGGTAAACAGATAAATATTGGTAGCTTATATGATTTTATAAACCTGGAAGTATTACCTTTGCCTTCTTTTCCATAAGCTAGGGATGAAGGAATTGTTAATTTGCGCTTCTCTCCTATACACATCTGTTTCAAACCTTTGTCCCAGCCTTGGATAACTTCCTTTATACCAAGAGTAAACCATGTGGGTTGGCCATTATTATGCTTGTGACTGAAACAAATAAAACATTCACTTAGGACATCCAGTTGAAAAAAAAATTCCTGTTGCTGGATCAGACCAGAAATTTAGTATTTCAGTATTCTGTTCATGAAGGCTAAAGACAAGCTAATTGAAAAGCCATCCCATTCTATTTCTTTCTAGTAATTTGCATGGCAAATATAATTACAGGGTCCCAGGGTTATTTCCTGGAACAAGTTTTGAAAACTGAAGCTGAGGAGTGTGAATCCCTCCAGTCATTGCTAACTAAACTCAAGTAGTTCTCATCCTACTAGGGCCCTAGTCCCATTTTAAAGCATACACATAAAAGCAGACAATTTTTTAGATCTTTTCTCCTGATTTAGCAACTGAAACTATTAATAATATCACATTTTAAACCAAAGTAAGTAGCTTCTTATGTTTATACTAATTGAAATCTAGGGTATTCATGACAATCATTAGTTTAAAAATATCATATAAGGAATTTTAGAACTTTGCAATATTGCCCTTGTGTGATAAATTGGGAGGAAAGAATGTCACAAAAATGCTTTTAATTTAATAATTAGCATTTGTTCTATATATCAAATGAAACAATGATAGAAAAAACTTTATAAAGAATTTCATTGGAGATTTAACAAAAATGCAGCCAAAATCCCCAATAAGGAATGAATTTGGACATCCTTATTGCATTAATTTCTGATATCTGGCTTTTATTCTTAAAACAACTACTCTGATTTCTCATTTATTTTGTAATCCATAATTGTTCTTTATAGCATTTTTTTAAAAAAAAAGACCTGACTCAATAGCATGCTTACAGCCTTTCATTCATTTTTTGAATTCTTTTTGTACAGTAATATCCAAGGAAATATATTGCTGGGAGTTCAGAGTGTCAGAACAAACTTCAGACATCATTTCCTTTAGTAACACATAATACTTACCAGTTTAATATGTTTCTGTTACCTATCTGTTACCTTAATGGATAAAAATACTGAATGTCATTAATATATAAAGATATTCCAGAAGCTATAAACATGCTAACCAGCAGAGATAGCAGAAGCAAGCAATATATTTGATAGAAGCTGAACCCAATTACTGGAGTCAGTGTCAATAAATTGCAGATAGATACCACTAATATGCTTTTTGTCTATTTCATTTGTAGTAAAACACCAAATCTTCAAAATATACCATGCTCTAATTCAGTGGTGAAATGCACTCTAATCCAGTGGTGAAATTACCTTTGCTACCAGTTCGGGAATGTGAGCGTGTGCACCACTTCTGTGCATGTGCTGAGGGTCAAAAATGGGACGTAATGACGTCCTGGCGGGTGGGTGGAGCCTCCCGCCACCGGCACCATGGTTCATGCAAGCCAGATAGATCCAGCCGGATTTCACCACTGGCCTAATCACAGAAAATTAAAAATGCAACTGACTTTGTGATAGATTGTAAACATTTAATGTTTAAACACCTAATTTACATGCAAAAAGTCATTTCAGAATATTTTATAATGTTATTACACAACCCGTGAGCCACTTGGTCATTGTTTCACAAAATGTTTATTACCTTAAGAGCAAAACAGAATGACCAAGGGCAAAACAACCAGTGGGAATGGGAGCCACGTCCAAGCTGACTGCCTTTCAGCAACTGATGATGTAACCAGTCTACCTAGCCTCCAGAGGACTAGGATGGAGTTAGTCTACTTGGATTCCAGTAGTTGAAGAAGGGCCTGGTCTATTCCATCTCTGGAAGGCTAGAGTAAGACTAGTTTACAAAAGCTTCGGATGACAGCACAGAAGCATGGAAGTAATCACAAATCTCCCAAATTTCTATCCCATGAGAGTCATGGATCTCAGTTTCTGGATATCTTTTATAATGTATCCAAGATACTTTGAGGTACTTGGTTCAAAAATTATTGTCCTATGATGCACTGCTTCACCCAGTTAAAAGTTACAGACAGAAGAATTTAGTAGTAGATAATTTAAACTTCTAAAGAATACAATATACCTAGTAGTCCATGGAATTCTTGTGCCTCTTCCAAGGCAAAACAGCAGATAGAAAACTGATTTGTAAGCCAAATAATATTCAGGATGAGATCATTCCTGAAGCAAATTTTACAACAAATCACTCTCTCTGTGTTGCTCATACACCTCCAGGAGTCATGATCCATAAACTAAGAACCCTTGTATTACGCTCATTTATATTTATAAAGGTATGATGGTACAAAAAGAAAGGAAGAGAAAGAGGGTTCTTACTGAAGTGAACCAGGACTTTGCTGTAAGAATGGTTTGCTATGGTTTGCTGCACTTCTGTATTTACAAATAAAAGTTAAAAGTGCTCTTATCCAAAGGAAAATCTCACAATTCGGAAAAAAGAAAGTATGTAGTTATGACCCAACTGAGAATAAATCCACAATACCTTAAAAGCCCAATATCCCTATAATAAGGCCACCAAATATTTCCAATTATGACAACATCATTCATTTTGCATATTAAGGATGGGCCACTTTTTCTGGCCCAGGGCTACAGGTGACTTGGTGGTATATTAAGGGCCATATTTCAAAGAATAATCAGAAAAGGCAAGCTATCTTCCACTATGGTAAATACTTATTCATACATCACATTGAGCAAAAATATGCTTTATTTGGTTAGCGTGTCTGAATTTGCAGAAGAAATACTTACGTGGAATGAAAGAGTGAGCCATCTTTCTCTAAATATCCGTCATAGTGCACCAACATCAGGTCTCCAAACTTGGTCTTCCTTTTGCAAATGAAAGGTTTATGGAGAACATCGATTTTGACTTCTGGTTCTGGAATGAGAGCACCAGTCACCAAAGCCACGGTCCCAAAGAGAATCCAAAAGGTACCTTCCATTCTGGTTACTTGAAGATGCGTTTTTCACAGGCTGAAAAAGCAATCCGCATGACCTTACATGAACCTGTCCATAAAAAAAAAATCCAACAATCCCCAAATAGATTCTCACATTACTAAGAAATGATCTAAGATCGCTTTATTTTTAAAAAAGCCCTCTAAAATATACTCTTTCCTTTCTAGTGTATTTAAATTGTATCTTCTGGAAATTCCACTTCATAGGACTTTAAAACGTCAGCCGTTGCAATAAAGGTGGAGATAGAAAAAGCTAACCGCCGAGCCGAGCTTCCTCCCAGCCTTTGTATCTCACCAGCTTTCAGATTTATTCTCCAGATCTGCAGACGTGGCAGACGTGGTCTTAAAACCCGCAGAAAAGCAGGGAAATCTCCTCCAAGCATTCGTATCCATTTAATAGCCACCTCTCCTCTTTCTCCTTTCTGGTTGGCTAAACGCAAGAGATGGGTTTTACGCCAGCCACTCCATTGGGAAGCTGACCCGTTCATCTGCAGGGTGAAAAAAACCGTGGAAGCTCTCTCATCACTGAGCGGCGATTGGTCTCCCAAAAATTCTAGCGAGAGAACGCCGCGCATATATTTTGGAATCCCCCAACACAATACTGCCGGCTTCGGAATGCCATCATAGGCTGACGCCACGCATGGATCCGGATTCTCATTGGTTCCCAAGAACTCATCTGCTCTCTTGGTGTTCTAGCCACGCCCTTTTTCTAATCACATGTAAACTTTGCATTCAGGAACGTATTTACGTAACTTTGCGGAGCGGACAAAGGCCGTTGCTGTAATTAAACCTGCATTTCTACTCTAGTAGCGTAAGGCTAACTAGTTTGGCTGGTAGGGTGGGGAGGGGGGAAATAGGGCGGGGAAGGAGACAGGAAGGCGGGCCGGACTTCTGCCAGCCTCAGGATGGCCTTGGCTGTCCGTGCTTCAGCTGTGCGGCTGAGAGCTTAAAAGTTTCCCGGGGGAAGGCCAGGGGCAAGGTTTCCCCTGTCCCAAGCAGATCTGGATGGGGGGACCTTGTCGTTATGGAGGGGGTACTATACAAATGGACCAACTATCTCAGCGGTGAGTATTACTGGTCCTACCTTGTCTTTCTTTGTTAATCCGCTTAAGTTGCGCCATCTCGATAAATCCTGAACTGGAAGCTGGAAACTGGTACGTGTAACTAAAAGAGCGAGGTAGTGACTTTGAAAACTAGAAGAAAAGGAAAGTGTCCTGGATGCCTAATTTAGATGCTGCTGGCTGTTGGAGGTCCTAAATTTTACAAAGGCCTGGGGTGGTGGGTAGGAGTCAGGGCTCTGCTGCTTTGCCTTGAAGAATCGAGGGATCCTGGCTTGGGAGGACAGTCCAGTCTTGGAAAATAACTCGCTTGCTAAAGTTTTAAATTCAGGTTCAGAAATAGGAGGAGTTGTGGGAAACCATGCAGATGCTGCCCCTAAAGGAGAAAGAATTGGACAAAAAAGGTACAGAGCACCTCATCTGATTTAAGCAAAAGGGATTATGCACCATCTGAAGAAATTTTTTTGTCTAGTATCCATCAGCTATCTAAGTGGTTGGCAGCTACATAGTGTACATAGTGTTGCCCGTGTAGGGAAATACGAATAATTAACATTTACAGTTTTTTCTAACCTGCTCTTTTAAAAAAGACAAATTGGAGACTTGGTTACTATACATTACATAAATGCTGTCTCCAGGTTAATTTTTTCAATAAATAAATAAAATAAATAAACTTTATTGTCATTGTATGTGTATACACAGTACACATACAATACACAGTATTCAAGTTGTTTTCATAGAACAAATTATATGAGGCTAGCTTTTAATCTCCTGATCATCCTCATTGCTCATTTTCAAATCAATTTCTTTTGATTTTCTTCTAAAGTAATCCAGGACCTACAACATTTGAGCTCAAAATTTATGTTGCTAAGCAAGGCAGTTGTGAAGTGGGTTGTGCTTCATTTTTGCCACAATTGTTAAGTGAAGCACTGAAGCTGAGTTTTTCATGTAGTCGTGAAGCACATCTGACTTCCTCCTTTAACTTGCTTCTTGGAAGCTGACTGAAAAGATTACCAATAGTGATTACATGACCCTGGGACAGCATAATTGTCATAAATACATACCAGTTGCTAGGTGCCTGCATTTTGATCATGTGACTCTAGGGATGCTGCAACAATCATAAGCGTGAAAACTGGTCATAGGTCACTTTTTCAGTGCCATTGTAATGTTAATGGTCACTAAACGAATGGTTGTAAGTCAGAGACTACCTGTATTACAATCTGCCAGAATCTTGGTCTAAGTACTAAATTTTGTGGTTCTCTGCTTAATCTCTCTAGTTTCATTAGAAACTGTTAATCCGTAACCAATGAATACTATTTTGAGTAGGCTATATATCCACTTAGTTGTTTCTCTATTCAGCCCACACTTAATTTGCATGCTAATTAGAATGCCTGTGGCAATTGCTTTGCTGAAATTCAGACAGTTAAATTCATTTATTTTGATCAGAGGTTAGTTTATTAAGAAAAATTGGATTATAAGAATAGTAAATTTAAACATAATCAAATACAGAAGAACACACAGTGCATTCAGAAACTATTCAGACTCCCTTCACTTTTGTCAATTTTGTTATGCTGCAGCCTGATTCCTACAGTTGTTGAAATTCATTTTTTTCTCATTAATCTACACTCAGTACCCTATAATGACAAAGTGAAAACAGAATTTTAGAAATGTCTAAATTTATTAAAAAGGAAAAACTGAAATATCACATTGGCATAAGTATTCAGACCTTTTGTAATAATACTTGAAATTTAGCTCAGGTGCTTTTCATTTCTCTTGATAGTTGCTGACATGTTTCTGCACCTTAATTGGAGTCCACCTGTGGTAAGTTAAATTGATTGGACATGGTTTGGAAAGGCATACAACTCTTTGTAGAAGGCCTCTAAGCTGACAGTGCATACTGTAACAGAGCAAAAGCCATGAGGTCAAAGAAACTGCCTGCAGAGCTCAGACACAGGATTGTTGCAAGGGACAGATCTGGGAAAGGCTGCAATAAAATGTCTGCTGCGGTGAAGGTTCCTAAGAGCACAGTGGCCTCCATAATTCTCAAATGAAAAAAGTTTGGCACAACCAGGATTCTGCCAAGAGCTGGTTGCCTGGTCAAACTGGGTAGTTGAGGGAGAAGGGCCTTAGTTAAGAGAGGTGACTGAACGCCAGAGATCCTGTGTGGAGATGGGACAGAGTTCCAGAAGGACAACCATCACTGCAGCCCTTCAACCAATCTGGACTTTATAGCAGAGTGGCTAGACGGAAGCATCTCCTCAGTACAAAACACATGAAGACCTGCTTGAAGTTTGCACTTGAAGGACTCTCAGACTGTGAGGAACAAGGTTCTCTGGTCGAACTGTTTTGGCATCAATTCTAAATATTATATCTGGAGGAAACCAGGCACTGCTCATCACCTGCCCAATATCATCCCAACAGTGAAACGTGGTGGCAGCATCATGCTGTGGGGTGTTTTTCATTAGCAAGGACTGGGAGACTGATCAGGGTTGAGGGAAAGCTGAACAGAGCAAAGTACAGGGATATCTTCAATGAAAATCTGTTCCACAGTCCTTGGGATCTCAGACTGGGCTGAAGGTACACTTTCCAACATGACAGCAATTTAAAGGTTGTTGCAAAAGATCTGAATACTTATGCTAATGTGATATTTCAGTTTTTTTTTTCTTTTTAATAAGTCATGGGCAAGACGGATTACCCTGCCTATTTTTGTAACAGAATGATCTTACAATCTTAAACAAATACACTTTGCTCTAAAAAGATTTATTTACATTATAAATGCAGTCTAAAGTGCAAGGAGGATGAATTTAGGAAGGTGTGATATCATCATACAGTATTTTAAAAAAAAAGGAGTGTCGGGTGTTTTCTTCCTAAGAACAAGAATCAGGAGTGGTTTAAAAATAGTCCAAGGTAATATAAGAAGTTCACTAAATGAATAATGTTAGTGTGAGAAATATGGTGTGTATGTACACACACCACACACACACAGACACACGCACAAATGTGTGTGTGTAAAGATTCCCCTCGCACATACGTGCTAGTTGTTCCCGACTCTACGTGGCTGTCTTATCTCTATTTCAAAGCCAAAGAGACAGTGCTGTCCAAAGAAATCTCCGTGGTCATATGGCCGGCATGACTAAACGCCAAAGGTGCACGGAACGCTGTTCCCACCACAGGTGGTCCCTATTTTCTATTTGCATTTTTTACATGCTTTCGAACTGCTAGGTTGGCAGAAACTGGGACAAGTTACAGGAGCTCCCCTGTTATGCCACACTAGGGATTCGAACCACTGAACTGCCAACCTTTCGGTCGACAAGCTCAGCGTCTTAGCCACTGAGCCACCCTGTAAGCTTAACATTATATATATTTAAACTATTTGTATCTCGTTATTCAACTTATTCAGAGTTACAGTGGTAAATATCTTGATGTATTTCCTCTCTCAATGTCTCTGAGTGCCTATCCTGCACTTAAAGAATGATAGGACTGGTTAACTGAGTTCAAGTTGCAAATCTCAAATATAGAGGTTTTATAGTAATAAGACCTGTTGGGCAGCACAACTTTCTTTTCAGTAAATCAGCATAAATGGTTAAAAACATAGTTATCAATGTGTCTAGCCAAGATCCAAACCAATTCAATAGTTGAAGTTGAAATATGGATAAGATTCACATCTGAATCATGGTTTCATACTTGATCTTTTTTCTTCTCTGCGCCTGATGTTTAATTAAGGTCATTACAGTTCACTAGCCATCTTTCAAAAATGGTTCTAAATTAGAAACAGAACCTAAACAGAATTTATTAATATTTAGTTATGATTTCTGCAGGAGATTTCTAAAATTTATATACAGTACCCATTCTAGCACCTATAATCCCAAATTATTGATGAACTATAGCTCCCGTCAGCCTTGGCCATCCTAGCATATGGGGATGAGAGTTAAGAGTTATGATTTAGTAATATTTTGAGAAACAAAGGTTTAAATCAATTTAAATAACTTTAGTAGCAATTATATGATCGTAAAGTTTTTCCAAGAGAGATAAGAACAGAGGCATTTCCAAGGCAGGTTAAAAGGGTCAAATGCCAAAACCAAGTTACATAATATAATTTCTTTTCTACATGTGTCTTGACATTGTACGCATGGATGTAAGAGTGGCACACTGATCATGTGTAATCTTGTGGATGCCTCTGCTATGTGTGCTTGCATGTTTGTGAAGGGTGTGTATGCATATTAGAAATATATTCATTAGAAGAAGTATAGTTGGGATTAGAAAGAAGCCACTACTTTCTTTGGTATTCAGAATATAAACTCAATTTTTACTATGCTAGTTCTTCTCTTTTATAGGGGCTTCTTATAAAGCTGTTCAAATTGCAACATTAGTACTTGATGGAATGATTTTTCTCATACATTCTTACTTATATCTTAAGATCATTCTTGATTAAATGGTCTCTTTCTCTTTTTATGTCAAGTGTGTGTGTATGTGTGTGTGTGTATTTCTAATTGACAGTGAGGATATTGAAGTAGTGCCTAGCTTCTGCTTATTAGGATATCCATCAATAGTAAAGGAACCAACAGTCTAGAAATAGACCACAGACTAGCACTTGATAGAACAACTATGAAGGCCTTGGAAAAGATATTCAAACAACATGATACCTACAAAGATCAGAATTGAAAGAATCAGGGACCCATAGTATTCCCGGTGACACACTATGGAAGTGAAATTTGGACTTTGAAGGAATATTAATACTGTTGAACTTTAATGTTGGAGAGGTTTCTTGAGAACACCATATTCAGCCAAGTGAACAAACAAATGGATCATCAAATAAATCAATCCAGAATTCTCACTCACAGCACAAATTACCAAGCTCAAATTATTCTGTTTTGAATATGTTATATGAAGACGTAGCTCTCTGAAGAAGGTTCTAATGCTGGGAAAGATGGAAGGAAAGAGAGAAGAATAGAACAACAAGCAGCAAGGTGGATAGACTCAATTACAGTGGCTATGAGCACACCATTGTAAGAAAAAAGACCAAGCTAGTGATGGATCATCATGGAGAAAATCTCCATATGGAATAAGCCTTAATGAAGTCTTTATTAAAATTTAGTTGCCTTGGAAAAATCTAGAAAAGTATTCTCAAAAAGTATACCTTTTAGCATTTTCTAGCAAAAGTAACAAAATAATTCAGGGGTTATTTTAAAAATGAATAAACCTAATTCTTTGCCGTTAAGATTTTATATTTTATATAAAAATTTTAATATTAAAATGTGATATTTTATATTAAAATCCAATGCTTTAAAAAGTCACTGGTAAGTTTTGAGTACTCTCTTTGTATCTTTGCATTTATAAATTATGCTTTCTATTACATTAACATTCGCAACACTTAAACTTGTGATTTGATTTTATTCAAGACCCCATAGGTGTAATATAAAGAAATGCTTCATTTCTTCTTCCTTCTGTATGCCATGATGCAAGATATGATAATAGCATCACAGAATGATCACCCAGATGGATTCACACATATTGGGGTTAAACATGCCACCTAACTATAAAAGCAATTCATGTAGAAAGAACAGTTCTTGTGCTGGAATTAGACAAAAGAGCACTATTTGTGATCACATTAACATAATTAGCATATAATAATAAGAGCATTATTTATGATAATCAGCAACCCAATGATTAATTAAAAGCTTATATCTACTGAATTCTATGCATTATTTACATGATAATTTTTGTTCTCTTGAGATCTAAAGCTGCTTTTTTGTATGTAGGTTAAATATCAGCTGCCTTAATACAAAGGAGGAAAATTACAGTATTGGTTAATTATTTCTATCTTGGTTCTAGTATTGTCTCATTTTGTTTTCTTTCTTATGATCCTCTTTTTTCTATGGCTCTCACATTCATAACATTTCCCAGTAAACAACTTGTCTTGAGCAAGTGAATTCTTTCTCTTCCCACTCAACCCTCCATCAAAAGTTCATGATACCTATGTACCTTCTACTTTCACTGAATAATAGAACACAGTTTATATTTTTAGTATCAGATGGAACATTGAATCATTAATCTGGGAAAGTGTGGGGGTACGGGAATGCTGCATATATCTATGGCTTTAATGGATGTGTATTGGTACACAGCTGATTACTATCCAGACCCTAGTTTTACTTAATTCCAGAGCTATCTAGATGAGCAGGATTTCAATTCTTAGAATTCCCTTTACAGACTAATACCGATTAATTTGAGAGACAGTTTCACTGAAACCACTGCGAATTGAATTTTTGAGCAGATACATACAAGGTATCTGTTTCTTAGAGATGATTCTTGTATAATAGCTTTGCCAGATCTGATGGTATGCAGATCCATATTTAGAATGGATTGGCAGGAGTTGTTATGAAAGTTTTTAATATGCATTTACCTGTGGGTGTTGTAGCGTATATCATAAGTAACATAAAGGTGGGATAAAAGCAAATTTGGAGTGGAATTTTAATAAAAGTAAAGTTCCCTTTAGTAGTTAAATACACAAGTACCCTTTCACATTAATCTTTTCCCACCTACAAACTATTTCATTTAATTTTATATTTTAAATAAAAAGTAATGACAGCTAAGAAAGGGACTGGTTGTTTAACAAAAACCATGAAAAGTTGCAACCTCCCTAAGACTACAGATTGGACACTCAAGATGTAAGAATAACAATATTATTCTCTTAATTGCTTTGCAGTCTCTTGTGCAAAATGGCCTTTTGGAACCAACTGCTTCTAAATCAGTATTTTTCAATCTTAGCAACTTCAAAATGTGAGGATTTCAACTCCCAGAATTCCTCAGTCAGCCTGCTTAATTAAAGTTAACTCATGATTTGATGTGATGTACTTAAATCCACTTAACAAGCTTTCACTCAAGCTCTCATTGTCTCTCAGTTGGATTACTGCAATGCCCTCTACATGGGGCTGCCCTTGGGGTCCATCCGGAGGCTCCAGCTAGTCCAGAATGCGGCTGCGCAGGTAGTTACGGGAGCTTCCCATTACTCCTGTGTAACACCTCTCCTGCGTGAGCTGCACTGGCTGCCAGTGGCCTTCCGGATCCGCTTCAAGGTGCTGGTATTGACCTATAAAGCCTTACATGGCATGGGCCCAGGGTACTTGCA
>JANHZT010001184.1:77539-88664 GCA_032468215.1 Stegonotus admiraltiensis
TTTCACCTTTTAAGTTGCATTACTGAAATAAATGAACTTTTGCACGATATTCTAATTTTTCGAGTTTCACCTGTATAATCATGATCTGGACCCTTGGCACCCAGCTTGCAATTATGACATCTTTCCATCCTGCGATCACCATTCGCGATCTTCTTTGTCAGTTTCTGACAAGCAAAGTCAGTGGGGAAGCCAGCAGTAAGTCACAAATGGTGATCACATAACATGATGCTTAACAGCAACCGGAAGTACTAGAATACATTGCTAAGGATACAATGATGTGATGTTGCATTTTATATTTAAATTCCTGTTCCAATTATTGTCATTAAGTGAGGGCTAGCTATACTTTACTCAAAAATTATGTCTGAACCTGGAATTGTTTGAAAATAGTTTGTAGGTTTAACATCATTTGGGGTGAAAGGAGATTTCTTAAATAATAATTATTTTGTCCTGTTCTTAAAAGAATGAGAGCAGTGAATTAAGAACAACGATGTTCTTAATACACTTTAGAAGAAGAAGCATGTCAAATTTATGTTATCAGAAAATTGGGATATATTCCACAATCTCTATTTGGGGAGACAATGCATTTTTTTCTTTTTACAACCCTGTAATCCCTTTTATCGGGGTGGAGTTGGGGTGACTGAATGAAGCTGAGTGTTTCCTGGCCAGATGCCATTCCTGACGCCTACACAGAGTTTGCAGCAGACATTTTCTCTTTGTGCCCTGATAGAGAAACATCTGCTTCTGCGTAGGACTGAACTCTCAACCTTCCAAGTGGGAGGCAACAGTCTTCACCTCTAGGCCACCAGCTGCTCATGAGGAGACAATATCTGACAGCAAAAGTAATTCTTCCTCCACTGTTTCCATAGAGTAAGAGGGAGAAGAGAAAATACCCTTGTGTAATATCAGGTGTAGCCCAAGGGACATATCCTTCCTGTTCTTTTGTGCTAAATCAGACTTTTGTAGATGCCAGTTAAAGAGGGCCTTGAGGGAACCAAACTTTTGAAAAAGACAATGTTTTCTTTTTTCTAGACAAACTTGGACCCACAGTCTTTGCCCCTGTTAAAATGGATTTTGAAGGAAATATAAAGGTAATAGATTCAGTTTAACATTCAGCGGCCATTAATATATAACTTTCATAGCATCGTAGAACTGAAAGGAACCATTTAGACTATCATGTACTCAAGCTGAAAACAAAGTAAGCCATATATGTCAATATATATCTCTGTATAAGAACCTACCACCTCCCAGGTATTAAGTTCAGAGGTCAAACTGCTTTTAGAATTAGACAGTTTTTTGTAATTTTCACTGGCATTTGCCTTTCTGTAACTTCACCTTATTCTCCCATTTTTCACTTTTTTTCTCTCTTCCATTCAGTCGTATCTGATTTTTGGAGACTGCAACTTTCAGTTTTTTTCACAAGTGCTTTTGCCTTTGTGCCCTTCCTAGGGCTAAGATAAAATGACTAGTCCAAGTTAACTTCGTGCCCAAGGTGGGACTAGAATTCTCAGTCTCCCAGTTTCTAGCTTGATGCCTACTACACCACACTTAGTTTCATGTTTTACATTCCTATACGCGATAAAATAAGCTATACTTTATTTTATGTAGCTGATGATGTACCTTTGTGTACTTAAAGAGAGCTATATTAAAGAGAGCTGTTGTATCGCCTCACAGGCCCTTTTCTATGTTTACTTTCTGGGCTGCTGTCTTCATCACTCGGTTGCAAAGCAGCTTTCCTAAAACTGCTTGTTTCAGCAGGCCAGTGGGAGAACCCAAATCAGAAGTCAGTGAATGGTCTAGTAGTCCCATCCCAGATCTTTTCCATGCACCATTAACTTTTTGTGGCAACAAAGGTTTTTTTTAAAAAAGGCAGCCAGATGCTATAGGATAGAGAAGGAGTGATGATAACAGCACCTTCGTTTCTAAAAAGCAGTGGAAATCTTGATAAAAATGCAGTTCCTGTTAATGAAAAGCCACTTTTTCCTGTAGTTCCAGAGGAAATAATGCCTAAATGTTTCATCTGAATGGAAAGCTGGATAGTTAACTCTGAAAGATCTCCAAGTCCAAAAATGGAGAGTTGCAAGGAAAATTGCTACCTGCAGAAAGCTCTTCCATTACCTTGAAATACTGTATATTCTGTTATCTCTTTCTCTTTTTACAATTTAATTTCTAATCTTTTCATTGTTACTTAGCTTTTTTCAAAAAGAACTAGATGCAGAAATAGCCCAAGGCTTTTCAGAGAAGAAGAAAAAAAACTCTTGGAAGAAACCACCAGCAGAATGAATGTATATTTAGAGTTTTAAATACTAGTTTCGCCATCCCTGGTCTAGAGGCATGCAGTATTTGGATTGGAACCTGGCAAAAATTCTTCCTATTTTACATGGCACAACACCAGTGTCTGTTTTCACTCTGAATTCAATACACCTTTGTCTACTTTAGATCCAAATACTATGACTTTCAGTCTCATCATTACATTAAGTAACGGTATTGGATACCAACAAGTTGATATCTTTAAGCATTTTGTCTTTGTTTTCTAAAAAGTCTAAAACGTATGTTTCACATCCTTTCAGAAAATAAATCAGAAATATATAACCAACAAAGAGGATTTCTGCACCCTTCAAAAAATTGTCATTCATGAGTTGAGCACTGAAGTGGCCCAAATTCGACACTCTGCTACACAGGCCCTCCTCTGGCTTAAAAGGTCAGTTTTCCACTCTGGGAGTGATTGAAATGACTCAGTAGAAGGGACTTGCCTTTGCTCTAAAATCTGTAAATAATGTTTACTTTTTAAGAAAACAGTTGCATTTTGGTCACATTACATGCAAAACAAGTAAGACCCAAGATACCACTCTTTATTTAAAAACACTAAAAATATATGACTTGCGCATTATGAACAATCTTTGGGTGCAGATTACAGACTAGCCTGTCATTGAGAAGGTTATACAGTTTAGGAAAACATTCTCCATATTACAGAGAAGAAATGGCGAGGAGCTATGAAATCTCAGCTTTCTGAGATAGTCATTTTCTAATTAAAAGCAGAGTACAAATTTTTAGATCCAGCTATAAACTTAAGCCTTACTGCCCTTTCATTATATTTTATATTTTTGTTTCTCACTGCTATATCCAAATGTTCAAGATGATGATTTTTATTTGGAAAGTTTCAATGCCACTTCATTTGTGAACAGAATTGTGAAGAAATTTTACAGAACGATGTGTTTTGTCTTCCCTTATTAAATGTACGAGGTGTCAAAGGCGTCTTTATTGCTGGTGTTTGATAACCACATGCATGAAATAATATATAGACATTGAATATGCACATTGGACTTGTTAGCATTTTTTCACCATAATAGTGGCCTTTATGCTTAACATTTTCAAAACCAGTGCCTGCATTCTAGAAGGAGTTTTGCTCTGTTGCTTACATTCAAGATGAGTCAGTCAGAAACATAAAAATAAGAAAACATCTTCAGACAACTTAATGCGATGAATTAAAAAAAAAATTGTCACTGCTCCCTAATAATTATGTCATGGTTTTCTTACACCCTGGAAATAGCTGGAAAAATGTCCTTGCCTTTACAAGAACTGGTTCATGCAATTGGAATAAAATGTTTGTTCTTTAGGATTTTTTTTTCCAGAAAGGTATGTTTTCATTTGTTTGAGATTATATTTGATTTTAAACATTTGTAATTTAAAAATCAGTGCTTATTTTCAGAAATAGCAGTAATTGATATATACAGAATTCATAGATAAGGATTCACAGAGCTGAGAAGTATGTTGGACAGCTTTCTATTGTTATACAAAAAGCTTTCAAACAGTATCTTAAACTAAATCACAGAGATGCAAAGGGCCTTACTATCCTGTCTTTGTCTTCCTTTGTAAAATGAATGGAATGTTTTCAGAGATGTAATATACCTTGTTTGTCATAAACAGAGGTTTAAAATTTTTGAAGGAGTTTTTGACAGAACTAAAGAATGGAGAGAAAAACATCCAAACAGCACTGAGTAAGTATGGAATATTTTGTAAAATTTTATAAATGTGAGAACTTTAGGAAAGAAAAACAAATAAATCTGTCCAATCATTGCCTGTGTTTGGATTATATATACTAAATAAAAAGCAAAGCTTAAACTCAAAAAGAAACCTAATTTTTCGTGTTAGAAAAAATTTGGTTAAAAAGATTTTGCATGAATAAGAAACCTCTGTTTCCTTTTGGCTGCTTCTGATCTGAATTCAGCATCTTGCAACTGATTTCCGTTCTCTTTGCAGACAAATCTTATGGCAAAACATTACGACAGTATCATGGCTGGGTTGTTCGAGGAGTTTTTGCGGTAAGTCCTCACTGCTTTCCCAAACAAAGAGTAGAGATGAAGATGATCCACTGTTTTGAAATATTTGTTCCTGCCCTGCTGGACAAATAGGAAATATTTCTGTTGGTACATCAATAGTCACTCTTTTTTCTCCTGTATTGGTTCTGGTCAGGAAAATATCAACTACACCAAGTATAAAGGTAAAGGTTCCCCTCGCACATATGTGCTAGTTGTTCCCGACTCTAAGGGGCGGTGCTCATCTCTGTTTCAAAGCCGAAGAGCCAGTGCTGTCTGAAGACTTCTCCATGGTCATGTGGCCAGCATGATTAAATGCCAAAGGCGCATGGAACACTGTTACCTTCCCACCAAAGGTGGCCCCTATTTTTCTACTTGCATTTTTTACGTGCTTTCGAGCTGCTAGGTTGGCAGAAGCTGGGACAAGTAACGAGAGCAGCACTAGAGATTCGAACCACTGAATTGCTGACCTTTCAATCTATACACCAAGTTGACCTATACACCAATTATAGGTCAACCTAATTTAGAGGTCTGATGTTGAATGCAAGGTTTCATGGGAAGAAAATCGAAGGCTGTGTCTTGTCGCATCCTCAGTTCTGGTGGATCCTATGGAGCCAGAGATGTTGCTTCTCAACCTTCCCAACTTTAAGATGCGTGGACTTCAACTCCCAAATATCTCAAAGTTGACAAAGTTGATGAATGCTGCTTTGGAGGTTGAAGCTTTGATCCAAATAGTGATGTGTCAGAATAAACTGAATGGATCCATTAAAAAAAAAAGCAATGTTGGAAGAACATCTTACAAAATAAATGTTCACCATAGATGGGTAAATAGATTGCTATATACACACTCTTTCTGGTGTATTTAATAATTGCATCCCGGTGTTACTTTAAATGGTATCATTTGGTAATAAGCTTTACCAGATGCTCAAGCCAATTGAGAGCATCTGGGTCTACATATGGTCCTGGGGCTTCAGATGGTTGACTTCTATATAAAGCTGATACCAGTCTTAAATAATTTACCATAGTTATGTAGACCTAAAATAATTTCTTTTTCCATTTATCATTATCATCCAGTGCAAATGATAAAGTAGAAATTAGAAGATACCGTGCTTGACTTCCTTTTTTCCCCTTTTCCTTGCAGCTAGCTCTAAGAGCATCTCCCACCTATGAAGGCTTTGTGGCTGCATTGTCGCTTGCAGAATGTGAAAATCAAGAAGCTTTTTATCATGGAATGCAGCGAGACCTTAATGTTTACCTACCAGCCATGGAAAAGCAGCTCAATATCTTGGATGCATTGTATGAAGAACATGGACTGGAGTCAGATGAAGTGGTCTGATCTCAGGCCAACATTGCTTTGCATATTCAGGGATTCTGTCCATCAATGTACTACATTGCTCTTTTCCTCAGAAAGCTGTATTTGTTTTTGTTTTTTCCATACATGGGAAAGAATTCCATGCTTCTTCTTTTTTTTAATATACAGTTTTAAAAAATACTTGTTTTGTGTTTTAAATGCAGAGTTGCTTTATAATCTAGCTGGGTTCTGCCTATCTTTATGGGAAGGTCCTTGGAATAGATATTTTGCTTATTTGCTGAATAACAGGCCAAATATGGCAGTGGTTCCAATCTGAGGAGTTTAGTACCATTTGGTTAGACATTTAGAACTTGCTGGATCATTTATTCCAACACAGTGATATATACCTGCAACTATAAAACTCAGCCGGGATATCCAAGCTACACATCCCATTCAAATTAGAATCTGTCTTGTAAAGGATTTGTATCAAACTACATCTGTTTTACTCCATTCCTTTGCCAAATTCATCATTGAATTTTGAAACAATAGGCTGTATCTATTAAGGGAGCTGTGGCAATGAATCAACTCCATTCTGCTTACAGGGATGATACATCACCTCTTAATAGCATTAATTACTTCTGTCTTGGAGCAGTATTTTAATGCTACCCCAGAAACACCAGAAAAAAAAGAGGGTTAATTCTGATACTATGCCCTGTGCCATAATTGAGTCTAGTCCTTTCCAGTGCTAATAACCAAATCCCCCTGGATTCTAGGACTGGAAGTATATACCTAACATCATATAGTGCAGAAAAGCTTTAAGTCTCAAACTGATATACTTTGGATTGGGCAGAACTTTGAAAACCTTATCATTGCAATTCCCACATTTTACATATTAGAAGCCTACATTTTATGGTTTGTCTAGCACTATCAGATCTGGCTAAATTTAGAACAAAATGAGATTAAGGGGTTGATAAATAGTCCATAATAGTGGGAAACCTTTAACATTCTGTATAGGCTGGGCCGTCTATATGAATGTAATTAAAACAAACTTGCAGCATTCTGGCACTTTTAGGATGTAAATTATTAGGAGCTATTAATTAGAAATTTCAAAGAAAACTTGAAGTTCTGGGATTAGAAAACTAAAGTTGGTATCTGAATGTAGCCGTGGTGGCTCAGTGGTTAGAATGCAATACCGCATGCTACTTCTGCCTGCTGGTTGCCTGCAATTTGGCAGTACAAATCTCACCAGGGTCAAGGTTGACTCAGTCTTCCATCTTTCCGAGGTGGGTAAAATGAAGACCCAGATTGTTGGGGCAATATGCTGACTCTGTAAACCTCTTAGAGAGGGCTGTAAAGCACTGTGAAGCGGTATATAAGTCTAAATGCTATTGCTACATGATCTGCTTTGGTAAAGAATTGCTAGTCTATAAAATTTGGAACATTCTATAATTAACTAGGCACAAATGCTGTCATTTATACATACCAGCATTTAAGTCAATAGAATTATTGTAGAAAATTATATTTTGCCATCTAATCAAACGCAATGATTGGATAACTCAGGAAATTCAGGAACTTTTTGTATTATTTCCCTTTTTAAGCATTTATATTTTGCTTTTATATTCAATATACAAAGTAGTGAGTTTGGAATTCATTATAGAAATACTTAGCCAATGGTCTTATGTAATTTTGTTAACAATTGATACATGAAATATGTTTTTTTTTCTTTCACACATTTATATACCCGTGCTTTTTTAGAAATAGTTTTTTTTTAAGTCATAAGGCCATGTTAAAAAAGAAAAAAAGAAAGCAGATTTTCCTATATCGAATGTACAATACTGCAGTTAGGAGGCACTTTATAAATACTTTTGTTAATATTCTAACTTGGAGAAATTTCCCGCTTGTAAATATTTCTTCAAAAATATTTTTTTTTTCAAGAGAAAAAAAATGATGAAATTATTTTTCCAATTTTTGTATTATAGACAATTAGCACCATTTCAAGCTGAAGTTTGAGAATATCTTTTAATTTTCTTTTCTTTTACTCACCAAGTGAAATCCAAAGGGAAAAACTGACTAGTTACTTTGTTTACTTCACTACTTGCAACCAAACTAAGTAAGGAAATTAATAGTATAATGGTGGAGCTTGAAGGTGGAAAAAAGGACTAATGTTGAGTCCTTAACTTTTAGTGGCCAGAATAGGTATCTGAAAATACCTTTCTTTATCTCCCTTCCAACTTGCTTTCCCCCGCCTCCCCATCGCAGCCCACCCTGGCTTTGAGGCATGAGAGTGAATTAACTACACTAGCTTAGGGATTGTCTTACATAAGGATTTTGGAGTGGGGGGAATTCATTGGATTTTCAGCACACCTCCAGCGCCCCATATTTTCTTCTATAAGAGCACCACTAATGGGAGATCTACAGACACCTTGGAGCAAAACTGGTTTGTGGAAATCCATCAGCATAAGTGCCATCCTACCAGTGGGATTTTCTCACTTCTATTAGAATGGCCTCTGGACTACTTTTGAGGTTTCCTCATTTAAGACTACACCAAAGCATATCTATGCAGAATTTAGAGTAATAATGACCTGATGAGGCAATGTGTTGTCCTCTACACGCTTAACTCCTTTTGTACGCTTGCCCATCATGCCAGCCTTGTTTGAAAGGTTGATAGTGATGGCAGTGAATGTAATTTGAGCAGCAAGCTATGCACATTTCTACTTGTTGATTAAGGTCAGCCTGCAGTTCTAGTTATGTATCATGTTTTGCCATTGTTTTGTATAATACATTTTACTGTTTTTTTACCCTAGTCATTCTTTCACTGTCACATTCTCTTAATTAGATGATTTTCTTACTTGATGAAGGGTTATGTAATTTATGATGGAAACCTTGCTTTTCCAGGGAATATGAAATGTTGACAGTTACCCCACAATGATATGTATGATGTGAAGTTATAATTTTTCATATTATGGTATGTTGCCATTTCTTAGACATCATGCTTTTGTCAAACCAAATTAAGTGATAGTGATGTCCAATTGATAAATTACACAGTATATTATGTGAGTTGTGATTAAAAATGCCTTTATTTTTACTGAAAAAACTATTCTATTCGGACTTGGAAAAACAAGGATGCAGTTTCCACCAAATAGAGGAGATTTGTATAGAAAAGTAAGTGAATTTGTAATACCTCTAAACATGGATGTGATTTGCTTTACTTGGATGAAATTAATGTTAGCCCTGGTTGGTTTAAATCAGTTAATTCTTTGTTAATTGCGTATTCTCAGGGAAATGAACAGCAAGGCAAAAATAGTCTGTATTTTACAGGGAAGCTGTTTTTCATGTAAATACACTATATGTAAGTTTCATATCTCTGTTCTTATTATAAATTGTTTGGGACTTGGGTAACCTATGAGAAAGCAATTGAGAATTTCATAAACTGCAATTGACTTGTATGATTTGCATACTCTAAACTTCTATCAAGCAACATATAATGAAACTGTCAGAATTTCTTTATCTCACCCTCAGTAGTTGAATGTATCATACTTTGATAATTTGTAATCTTCCTTTTAAAATATACTCTTGAAAGCAAAATTGCCACATTCTGATGCTGTTTCAAATTCAAGATAACAGTGGATCATAGAAAGATGTTATGAAACATTATGTTATAGCAGGAATATAAACATAATTTTCCTGTAAAAAAGGCAAAAAGAGTATCATCATGAGAATTATTTACAAGTAATGCACATAATACTGCCATGCTACATATGTTTTATTTTCTTTCTTTTCTTTTTGTTCAACATAGTCCATGCCTTGAAAATGGACAATATTTCTTTTAGTTACTGGACTTTAAAGTGCAATCCAAAGATAATGATTTCTCCTCTTTATTGGAAATAACAGTACACAGAATGCAATCTCATTAACCTGAATAATAAAGTTGGGATATTATTGTCTCTAGTTTCCTGTAATCCAGTTGTGATTTTTAGCTGCTTTAAAGTGGGTGGAGACCTTCTAGATTCATTAAAGTGAAGCCTGTTTTTAGGAGTATTCCATGTGTTTAAAATTCTGAGTTATCTGTTGGAATCAATTTACATGATTTGCACGCTCCTACAGTCCAACTCCTATTGCTATAGGCAGTATATTGTGCTTTAAGATCTGCAAGACTGATGTTGGTCTGGTGAGGTAAACCAGATAGGAATCACAATCAGGAGTTAATTCAATTCAATTCAATTTATTACATAGACCAGGAGTTAATTCTACTTTTTTGCAAAGCTACATTGACAGAATCTTGAAAGCAACTCCCTTCTCCCCTCTTTTCTTTGCAGCCCAAGAAACTAGTGAGGATCTTGAACTTCTTGCCTCGCCAAACGTGGCGTATGCAATCTTCTAATCTTGATCATTCTCTTGGCTGTGTCTCTCTGCTCCATCTCCCAAGATCTTTCCCACAACTATTACACACAGATGGAAAGGGTTTGGGGTTATTTTAGATTTTATTGCACCAAGTTGGTGCTAACGAGCAGTTAATGGCATGGATTGCTAGCAGTCTGGGCTCCTTGGCAATTGTTTTGCCAGTTGAGGAGAAAAAAATGAGTGAAGGAAAAAAGATGAGGGTAGGCTGGATGGGTGAACAATACGGTCAACAGTGAGCTCGTGAGATCTTGGAAATATAGCTGTATGCTGGACAGATGCCAGCAAACAACCAAAATAATCAGCAGGAGAACAAAATGGACAGACTACAAGCACCGAGTGGCAGCAAAATATGGCTTGACTCCAGTTTTATGGATTCTGGCTGAATTTCAATGTCATAAAAGGTAACGGTACAGGTCCCCCTCACACATATGTGCTAGTCGTTCCCAACTAATAGGTGGCGGTGCTGATCTCCACTTCAAAGCCGAAGAGGCAGCACTGTCGAAAGACGTCTCCATGGTCATGTGGCTGGCATGGCTAAATGGCAAAGGGGCACGGAATGCTGTTACCTTCCCACCAAAGGTGGTCCCTATTTTTCTAGTTGCATTTTTTACATGCTTTCAAATTGCTAGGTTGGCAGAAGCTGGGACAAGTAATGGGAGTTCCTCCATTATGCCACGCTAGGGAGTCGAACCGCTGAACTGCCGACCTTTCGATCAAGCTCAACATCTTAGCCACTGAGCCACTGCATCCCTCATCATAAGAGTCTGGCTAAGCTCCAACTTTCCACAAAATCTGTGATTCTCCCCTCCCAAATTCACTTGCAACTACCCAAGGATTCATGACCCTATAATAAGAACAATATAAGGATATACAGTAAGCGACCAGGAGTCAATGATTAAGAGGCTGCAGAGCAGCAGCTTTGAGCTTTGCTCTCCTTTTTACACTCTATTTTTATTTTATTTTTATTATTTTATATATTTTTTTAAAAAAACACTCTTTACTTTTAAATCAATTTTTAGCTTTTAACTTTTAAATTTAAAAAATTTTAGTTTTACTACTTGAGAGGTTTTTACTCCAGTTTTTTACTCCAGCTAGTAAAGCATTTAGTGAATGAGAGGAA
>JANHZT010001184.1:132265-142448 GCA_032468215.1 Stegonotus admiraltiensis
ATTTCATTTTAGATCGTATTTTATTCTAATTTCATTTTAAATCGTGTGTTATTCCAATTTCATTTAAATTGTTTTACCAAACTTCTATAATGATTTGTTTCTGAAACTCTGCACTTTGATATGGCCCAAGGGCTAATCAATAAATAAAATTCAAATTGAACTCAATGGTCCAAATAGATGACATTGTTTAATCAAAGGAACCTGGAGCTTCAATCCTGAAAGATCAAATCAACTGAAGACACGATGGGAAACTGGTAGTCCCTATGCCATTCAGAGCATTACAGAAAACAACCAACATCTTGAATCATACCTGGAAGCAAACCAGCAATTGGCACAGCTCATGAAGCAGCAAGGTTTAATGGCATACTGAAGCATGCCCATTGTTGCTCACATTGCTACAATGCTGGATTAGGTATTCTTCAAGTATAGCCCCACATAACCTGTTTGAAAATATGCAATTTCTTATTTTCTTTGGGTTTTTTTCCCTACTGGTTCAATAAAAGAAAAGCTCTTACATTCAGTATCTGCTAAACAATCAGATTTACTGTGGCTATTTACTTATGAAGCAGCAAGTAAAAAAGCTGGTCTTAACTGCAGAGTCAACTAAACTTTGCTAAACTGTAAAAGTAATGCACATTATATTGGAAATTCTGAAACATAAAATTGCTGCTACAATCTTTAGATGTGAAATGTTCCAGACTTCAAGGAGCAGAGGTGGGAAATATAATGAGTATTGCAGTGTCTTGAACTCTGTTTAGTATTAATGCATCTACCTACGTATAAGCCAAGCAAATTATTTTGAGACCGAAAATGTCACAAAAATCTTTCATGGCATCTAATATCAAAACAACAAAATTAAGTAACATTGTGTTACCCTTCCATGGCACCCAGAATTTATTCCCAGATATGTCTGTCTCATTCTGTTTTACTGTAGAAATGACTCAGCTGATTTCAAAAAACAAGCCAACAAATCATCCTGCTTACAATAAATGCTAGGCCCAGAAACACTGATGGAAAGAGCACTGATGAATATTCTTCAGCATTGATGAATATTCCTCAGCAACCAAGAATTTGTGGTGTTCTTGCAAGACCTGAGACTCAATAATTTGCATAGCAGGCAAGGTGTTGCAGCCCAATGAGAATATGTTATGAAAGACTAAAATAAAGTACAGGTTTCTTCCACTTCCAATTGCCTCCCCTATTTTCAGAAACACTTCTCAAATTTCAAGGCAACCATCCATACCACCATCAATTTCAAAGAGTAGAGAAGATAACTTCATACAATCAAAGCCTTCTCCAGCTGACTAGGAGAACAGAACCACCACATCCAGCCTGTTTGGTTTGACATTTCACATATCTGAACTTTTTCATTGGAAGTATTGTGGCCTGCCAGCTGCCAGCAGAGCTGCCAGCAGACTCGGGCAATGAGGAGGTTGAGGAGGAACTTGGGGAAGGCTCTGATGGATGCTCTGCATTAGACACAGAGATAGAACCAGGGCCACCAGACATTTCCCAGCCACCAGAGAGGCAGCTGCCTTTGGAGGCTGATAAGAGGAAGAACAGTTGTGGCCTGTTCCAGATGCACGTATGCGAAGAGCATTAGGAAAAATGAAAAACGGAGGACAAGGAGTCAACTTGGGAAGCAAAGCACACATGGATATGAATGACCCCTCCCTGGCTGGGGAATAAATAGAAGGAAAGGGGAGTGGTTGTTATAGGAGGCAACAGTTCGTATTTCTGAAGATTTTGCTCATTGTTTTTCATGCCACAAAGACTGCTTCCCAGAACTTAATTTGCAGCCGTTAGGCTGGGAGCTTACGGCCTTGCAATTATCGGCTTTGCAATTATCGCCAGGAACTGATAAGGTCCGTACTGCAGTTAACTCCTTGAAGGACTAACGCCTGGACTTTTCGGTGGGTGAATGCAATTAATTCACAAGAGGTAAATAAAGAAGGGTTTTTCATGACAAGGAGTCTGTTTCTTGCTTCTGCTAAGGCTGGGTCACAACAGGAAGAACGGACTGCAGAACTGACAAGCCTTCACAATGCTGAGCCCCTTTCCTCCTTAAAGCAACAGATAAACAGCAGGGGAAGCTTTGGTGATATAACCTTTGTAGGATGGGAGGACAACTGAGGAGCTAAGAGCAAATTTATGCAAGAGAATGGGAAAATATTTTCTCTCCAAGCTCTATGAGAAAGCAGATTTGGCAGGTTTCCTTTAAAACTGCTGCAAAGCCAGTAAGAAATCAGCTCAATTGCCAAAACTAAGAAAATGCACTGAAGAAAATGCATTAAAAAACTCATCCATAAATATTTTCACCCTTGCAGATATGTTGTTAATAACTCAACTGCTATAGCAGAGCCAGATGGAAATGAAAAATCATGGCCACATGTTACCTCATGTAACCTAAAACCTTGAAGCATTTCCTTTAGAAGTTATGTTTCAGCATCAAGAAATCCGGATAGACAGAGCCAAGAGGATCAACCACTATTTCTGGAAACAAGATGGCGCCTAGTTTTGGAGATATTGGGTTAGGGTAATGAACCCATGGTAAAACCACATGTCTATTTATCACAACATGATCTCATGGTGATAGGTCAATTATTTTGCTCCCAAGCTGCATTTGTTTGATACTCTGCTTAGTAACCCTGTTTAGATACTTCAGCTAGTTTGTTTATTCATTTTAAATTAGCATCTCCTGAGAGGATGCCTTCACTTGTACCAGATAGAAATAAGAGAGCAGGATTCCCCCTGCTGCTGTGCAACATCTCTGTTAGAACATTTGCTATGTATATTCAGCATAGATGCTTTGAAGCATCAAGTACACAAAAAAGATGAAGGAACTTTTGCAAGAAGTCAGCAGATGATGGTTATCCAAATTGTGGGTCCTTTTTATGCTTGTTTTAATGTAATTTTAAAAAGACTTAAAAGGGGGGGGGAGCAGACATGCAAAAATAACAAGAATAAGATTTTATTGCCCTTCCAGTCCTTCCTTTGACCTCTGCAAATTGGCATTTGATCCCTGCACAAAATGTATTTGTGAACTTTAAAAGAGTATCTCAGTAAGCACTGTTCTAGACCCTATATTAGTGTTAGTTATGAGTACAATATTATTTGTTTGTTTAAATAAACATTTATGTATCAACGAAGATAAGAAGGGAAGGATGGCAAGGTTTTAAACAGTATTTTTTATTTAAATATAATTTCTGAAAACTTAAAATGTTTTCCAACAAAAAACTAATATTTTTAATAACTACTTCATAACTCTAATATATATAGTGTAGCATTGGCATAAATGTGTAGTTGAGGCATGAAATTATACTCAAGTCTCATCAGTTACCAAAAACCTACGTCTGAAGTCAATATTTTAAAGAAATATTACACAATAGTTATATCCAGCCTAATTCTTAAAAGAATTTCTTCAGATTGTCTCCCTATGATTGCCTTAGAAAGTTAAAGTTAATTTTAGAAAGTTAATATCCCTTTTGAGAATGCTGTGAAATTCACCTTTAAAACTACACATTGTAGTAACTAATGTCATTCAGACAAGTGATCATTCTAGTTAGTATGAATTCGAAAGTAAACTTAAATTTTTAAATTGTTGCTTTCCATCCCAGTGGTTGGGACCTTCATTATGCCTACTGATAAAGAAATCTTTTCCCCCTGAGAATGAAATTGAAATTGAAAAGAAGGTATTGCCTATTCCCTGTCTTCTTCCCACTGCATACAGCTGAAGGAAAGCCTAGGATTAGAGTGGTAAATAAGACTCCCACAGACAATTCACACTGGGTGATGGTCAGGTTTTTCCATGCAGTGTTCTTTTACTGCAATTAGCTATCAAAGTTATCTGAGTTTTTGATAGTTTGAATATTATTTTTCAAAAGATGTTTATCCTGGTTATGTCCAACAATGCAGGATAAAGTCAGGGATATATTAACAAAATGGATAATACAATATAATTAATTTCTCTTTCCTGATGTCCAAGTTAAAAAACATCCTCATCAAGTGTCAAAATAAAGAACCAGACCTATATTACAAGAGACAGCATATTTCCTGGGAATGTGATTGGTTTACTGTAAAATAGGAGATATTCACTCTTAGATCCTGAAATAAGATAGATAGATATATTTAGGGGAGCTACAGCTTCATTTACATTTCCAATCAAGTTTCTCAAAGCCTTAGTGATTAGAAGGATTAGAAACAAAAACATGTTTCAAAAAAACACCTAAGAGAAGATATGTAACTCACCAAGAGAAAGCAAGGTTGTCATTTACCTGCTGAAATGGAGAAGACACTGTCGACAAAAGAGGTTTGAGACAAAGCCCAGCAGAAAAAGAGCTGAAGATAAAATCCTAGAGCAATCCAGCTGAGGATAACCATTCTGGCTGCGAGCTGTATGATTTCTTGACCACTGTCTTTTCTGCTTGCCTTTCCTCCTTCAGCCTCTCACTGGTTCAAGATGTTTATGTGTGCATGTCTCTCTCGTCTCTCTCTCCCTCTCCCTCTGTTCTTTAGGGAGAAAGAATGCTAACCATTTCCCATTAAATCTTCCCCTTACACTAGACAGGGCTATATTTAACTCAAGCATTGGATCAGATGCCCCCATCACAAATACCAGCTATTAAAACATAGCCAGAGCACTAATGAAGAGAGGGAGGGTGTGGTATGAAGCTGAGTGGGAAAGCCATGTCTCTGATTGATAACTAGATGATCACTGAGCTAAATCCATTCATGAATGAAGATAACTCCATTAACAATTTCAACATGCGGGATATGCAGATAATAACCTCATGTTTTTTTCATAATGTTTCCAAGTCTATAATTCATTTCCAAACTTGGTGCGATTTAACATATTAAATTGAGGTACTAGAGTGCTATTCAATATCAAGTTCCAGGGCTTTCAGCCTGGTGCCCATGAGCACCAATGTGGAGGCTTGGAAGGGTTAATTAACATTTTGGTAAATTGGTACTTTGTACATGTAATGGATTTTCTCTCCAGAATCTTTGTCAATGCATAAGAATGCCTTAATTTATTTACTTTGTGCCCAGATCAAAGTTCAAAGTACCAAACTGAACCCATCTTTTTGGCTTTAATATTGGCCAGAAACTTATTCCTTTTAGTGTATTCTACCGATAGTAATCAGTAGACCAACAAATAGACCAGACTCTGCATCTCTCCACATTCGCACACTGTGTTGTTATCCATGCACAATCCCCATTTGGTCTTGCACTTAGGCACTCCTAAGAATGCTGAGACTATGTTTTTAAAATTTCAAATAATCTACCAGTAAAAAGAAGTTGGGGATCACTTCTCTAATAAATATTAAGTCTGAATTATACTTATTATAATGATGCAGGAATAACCATTCTTCCAAGAAAGGTATTTTGAATTTTCAGTAACTAAAATAAAAAGGTTTCTCAATCTGTTTAAAACTTTCCATCTTATAGGAAATTTTGTATGTTACAAATGCACTTCATGTTCTATATGAAATGTGAATCAGAATTTAACGTTGGGAGAATTCTTCATCCAAAACCTTTTTCTGCAACACTTAAGAAAACAACTATATTATTATTGAAGGACAAAATGTTTTTCAGGGAAACCAGTCTGCAGTTATGGGGAAGACCTAGTAAACTTCCGAGGAATGTCAGAGTCTCTAAATAGAACAGTTTGGAAAGCACTGCTCTAAGGGATTAATTCTTCAGCCAAGTTGCAATGATGCAGATATGCTGGAGTCTAGATTATCCCTGTTATACCTGAAATATGGATAAGAGAGAACATTTTATTTCTACTTACTGGTATGGCATTTTCTATGTGACTCTTAAATTCAAACAGAAGCTATAAAACTTTAATGCCAGTCTCTACAGACATATTTTTATGATATTGATTTCCAATGATCTCATAACTGATTACAATCTGGTCCAATCCCTTAGCTTAGATTTTCAGATCTTCTCTTCAAAAAGCAGGAACAATGTAAGCAAAGGATATTGAAGTCTTGCCTCATTCAATTATAAAAGAATTATAATCCCAGCCACCTCTTGATTACCAATGAATTCTGCTATAGAGGATCAGTAATTGCATGCCAATTATAGGCATAGCTGAAGAGCACCATTCTTTTTGGTTCCTCTTTTGTTATTTATTTAGGAAAATTTATATGGCTGCCTAACTCACTGATAGACTGTGGCTTACAAGGATAAAAACCCAATATAAAAAGCAATTAAAAGGAATAATCCCCTATCCCTTGGCAACAACAGTCAAATGAGTCATTTAATCCTATTCTAGGGCCAAGTCCATTGACAAAACTAGGTCTTCAGGGCCTTGTGAAAATGTGTCAAACTGGGGGCAATTTTATCTCTGCAAGTAAGATGTTCCACAGGAAGCAATAAATCATGGAGGAGGTCTTTCGTCTTGGTTCCACTAGATGGACCTCCTAGGGCAGTGATGGCGAACCTTTTTGCTGTCGTGTGCCAAAAAGCAGGGGGAGTGTGGGTGGGTTGCACACGCATGTGCCCACACCTGTAATTCAATGCACGCCCCCGTACATGCGCACGTGATCCCCTGCGCTCCCCATGCTTCTGGCAAGCGATGGCACAGTGGGCCCGGTTGGCCCATTTTTTGCCCTCCCCAGGCTCCAGAGGCTTTCTAGGAGCATGGGCAGGATGAAAACGGCCTTCCCACCCATGGGAAGCCCTCCTGAGGCTGAAAACAGCCTGTTTGCCGACTTCCGGTGGGCCCGAAAATCAGCTAGCCGGCATGCACATCACTCTGGAGCTGAACTAAAGCAACACTGGCGTGCCCATCAATATGGCTCCGTGTGCCACCTGTGGCACTTGTGCCATAGGTTCGCCATCATGGTCCTAGGGAATGAACCAGTAGCATTTCCAGCCTCCCTACTCTGGTGAATCAGGTAAATGTGACCAGGAAAAGATAAGTCCTTCAAGAAACCTGATCCCAAACCATATAAGGCTTTGAAGGTAGCAACCAGCACCTTGAATTGGAAGAAAATCAGTACAGTTCCTACAAAAAGATGACACATATGCACATCTAGGCCTGCATGAAACCACGCAGTCCATCGCACTTTGAACCAATTGAAACTTTCAAATATTTTCAAGGACAGAACTCTGTAGAATGCTTTGTAATAGTCAAGACAGGAGGTGATTAATGCATGGGTGACTGTGAACAGAAACTGTTGGTCTAGGAAAGACATAACTGGTGCACAACCCTCAGTTGTGTCTAGACTAAGGGTGAAATGCTCCCGGTTCGGACTGGATCAAGCGATCCATTAGCGATTGTAGCAGATGGTTCAGAGAACCAGTAGCGATGGTGGAGTGGGGTTCCACCCACTTGTCCAGGTATTGTTATTTCCTGCTTTTAAAAGGTAAAAAAAAGGCTCTGATGATCAGCCACCACAGCTGTGATTGTCAGAACCCTTTTTTAACCTTTTAAAAGCATTTTTAAACAACTTATTTGCCCAAATAGGTTGTAAAAAATGCTTTTAAAAGGTAAAAAAGAAGAGGCTCCAATGATCACAGCTGTGGCGCGTGATCGTCGGAACCTTTTTTTTATGGGGGTGGAGTGGGGTGTGTGTCCGTTTTTGCTCCCAGCAGGCTTCCCTGAAGCCTGCTAGGCCAAAAACAGGGGGCATAGGCCAACACCGTGTGTGTGTGTGTGTGGAGGTCATCTAGTCAAACCCTTCTCCAGCAGGACATTGTTAGTGAGTTTTTGTCTTTTGATCCCCCAGTCACATAGTTACATAGCCATGCCTACCCAATCACATGACCCCACCAAGCCCCACCAATTTTTGAGATCATGCAGAAACCATAAAATGTCATAGATTAGGGATCAATAAAATACCATCCGCTGGTCACTTAAGGAGTTCTCACTAAAATAAAATTGAAATCTTAAGTGAGATCATGAAACTCTCATAAGATTTTGTAATCCTGGGGTTTCACCATTTAAATAACTATTTATATAGCAGAAATTCTATCAATCACTTTTTAAAATGTATTTAAGCTTAATGTATTATTGTGGCTTCTTTTTGAGTTGGCAGTGGTTCAATAAAGGATTGTTTTTTTCTGCCTCCTCAATTTTAACTTGACAACTTTTTCATCTGTGGTTAAGAAGGGAAGATAATGCATGGGCAGCAACCTTAGTTTCCTCTGAAAATACACAACTTTCATTTATTAGTAAGCTCATCAAACAATTTTTCAAAGTGGGCTGCAAACACTGAGATGAAGCTGCTACTTCAAGTTATTGAAATGTGAAATGGAGACAAAGTGAGTTAGTGGTCTAGGTACTAGCCTAGAAAATAAAATAACATTTCTATTTTTTTATTCTATTTATAAAGTTTGTACATTTTAAGTATCGTTATCATAATCTTTCTAGTGTTATTCCTAAGTGCAAGGTCCACTTTTCAGATTGACAAATACCATCTTGCATGTTCAAATGCAGTATCTGGATCCAACTGGGCAATTTTTTAAAAAATTGTGTTTTGCCATCTTTGCTTTGGCCTTCTACTTGCCATCTGTGTTAAAGTAGAAGGCAATGCTGGGAACAGTGAGAGTGTTACTCATAGGACAAGGCCATACTACTGTAGGCATTTCTCCTGCATTTTCTTAGGTATTGGCTGAATGTCCATCTGATGCTATACTGTCTCATTACTGACATGGTCAAGAGAAAACCTAATGACCAACAAAGCATGCACATCTCCAAGCATGCACATGCTCCATAAACAGTGCTCAATGAATTTGGTAGTGGCCAGATCTCATCATACTATAAAGCTACTGGGCATACCATTGTTTTATGTACCTTTGATTTTAGATAGATTGCATGTGTCGCTCACAGAATACTTCGGTGATCTCCTTCCATTGTAGCCATACTTCACTCTTGCATGCACTTTGTCATTAATGCTGCTGTCACTTTGTAGATGGGATCCTAAGTAACAGATGTTGGTCTTCCCTAATCTTTACCATTGACTTGTAGGTGAAGGTGCTCGGCCTGATCTCTATGTATTCAGTCTTTTTGAGGTTAAGGCACAGGCCAAATTGGCGATTGTTCCATGTCTACACATATTGCTTTAGTTCTTCTCTAGTGGCAGCTGTGAGCATATCATCGGCATAAAGCAACACCCAGGGGATATCGTGTTCCAATTCTTTCATGATAGTAACCATGAGAATGGACAGCAATGGTGATAATGCTGAGTCTTAGTGAATACCAACTTTCACGGAAAAGCTATTGGAAGGGCCTGCAGTGCACATCACATGACTGCTTGTATTTGTATAAAACAACTGCTTTATTTGTATAAAGCATCTAGACACATTTTATCAGTTGCTCAGGCACACCATGATCACGTAGCGTGTGCCAGATTAGCTAATGCTAAGGCTTTTTCAAGGTCAAGGAAAGCCAAGTACATTAATTTCTCCTTTTCTCAGGGTTTCTCCATTAGCATGCGGACCATGAAGATGGCATCAGTTGTGGTAGAACCTTTGAAGGTGAATTGATCGATAGTTAGAGCAATCTGCTGGGTCACCTTTATTCTTGAAGAGGGGAACTATGATACTTGTGACCCAATCAGCAGTTATGTGTCCAGAATCCACAATGGCATTCAAGAAATTTGTTAGCCAGTTGGCTTTTTGCCACTAAACTCCTCCAGCTTCCAAATGTCTGCTGGTAGGTAATCAGGGCCTGACACTTTCGAATTATTCATGTCACAAGTTCCTTTGTAACCTCTTCCAGAAAGATGTTTGAGACTGGACCAGCACTGATAGGTTCCTGACGGAGCTTGGGCCATTCCCTGAGGCTCTGGCTCACGGCTCGACTGAAGAACTAGTAGCTGCCTGGGAAAGGGCAGCCACTGGGGCTTTGGATCGTGTCATGCCTTTGCAGCCTCTGACCTGGCGCTGATCTCAATTGGCTCCTTGGTTCTCTGAGGAGCTGAGGGAGATGAAGCGTTGGAAAAGACGCCTAGAGTGTGATTGGAGGGCCAGCTGCTCTGAGTCTGACCAAACACTAGCGAAGTCTTATATTAAGACCTACCTAGTGGTGATCAGAGCGGCAAAGTCTAGCTACTTTTCCGCTCTGATTGTGTCTGCAGATAACTGCCCAGCCGCCCTGTTTAGGGTGACCTGCTCCCTCCTTCATCTGGGAGTGCGGGAAGACCCCCTGCAGGGTAGAGCTGAGGATTTT
>JANHZT010001184.1:169991-188759 GCA_032468215.1 Stegonotus admiraltiensis
CAAAGCAATCGGTGAAGAACTTTTGGAGATGTTCAATTTGATACAAACAGACATTTACATTTTTATTTATATAGATTACTCAGACTCAGTCTTTTAAGTATAGAGCTTTTCTTAAAAAAAAAAGAAACGCTAAAATAGTTACTGAATGAAGGACAGTGCTTGGGGAGGGAAGTGGGGCACATTAAAGAAAGGTAAAGGGGAAGCAGGGTGGGGCGTGGGTGTCAAACTGGCCATGGGGACACCAGGAAGGCCACGTGGAAGGTAGGCAAGCATGTCAGGGCCACCCAGCTGCGGGCCATGGGGAAGGGAGTAGGGAAGGCCTTCGCAAGCGGGTCTGACCATGGGGACAGCAGGGAAGCATGCCAGGACTGCAGGCCATGGGGAAGGGAGTAGGAGAGGCAGGCTGGGATGGTGGGGGGGAAGGGGCAGCTAGCTAGGCCACCACTCACAGGCTTACCTGGCAGGCAGATCAGGGCTGCTCAGTTGGTGCACAGCACTTCAGGCAGGCAAGCTGCAAGCAAAGACTCACACAGCAGAAGTAAGGAGCAACTGGGCAGGATGAGCAGGGGGCGGGGTGAGAGAGCTTTAGATGGGTGGGGCAAGTGGTTCAGGGGCATGGCCAGCTCGTCACTACCGGCTCAGTGACCCAGGCCAAATTACCGCTACTGTTTTGCACAAATGGTAGAAACCCACCACTGGACTACAAGGCTACACAACAGCATTCTCTGAAGTTTTCAAGCCTCATGTGATCTGGAGATGCTTTGTATAGACATTTTTTTTCTGAGAGACAAAGATAATTTTTTAAAAAAATTACATTTTTTTTTACATGCCACCCATATCATTATCCAAAGTGACTCTTTTGTATGAATTGTTTTTCTTTTGACCTGGGAGGAGAGAAGTCGACACTCCAGCAGAGTCAAGTTAGATAATTTCTGAATTTTTGACACCACAAGATTAAAAGGTTCAACATTACAGAGCTAGGATGTTATCCATTATGGTCATATTCATCTGCTTTCATTTTAGGTTCATGCCAAGTGTCATCTTGTTTATTCTTGGTCATCAAGTTCTTTCCATAGACATTCAAAGAGGAAAACATTATGTTGCTGCTGTATATGAACATCATGCCATCCTAAATCCCAATCCAGCAGCCATCATTGATCGGCAAACTGCATTACAATTAATGAAGAGGAATCTAGACATTTATGAAGAGCAAGTAATTAATGCAGCAAAACAGGTAGAATATTAGACTTTGCTATTTTTAATATAAAATTTGACTACCATTGGAAGTCAGTTGAAAATACCTTATTGCAACACTCTAAATTGGCACAGACCTAAATAACACTGAACGGATTAGCTTCAATTTTATATCATAATATAGTAGTATTATTTAGCATATAGCGGTATTATAGTCATTAAGTTATTAAAATGTAGACTTCATATATTTGCTGTAAAAGACTATCATCTTGGCTTCTATTATGAGTTCCCAGAATCTTATATCACCCTTGGTTATTTTTAGATTAATTAAAAATGTGACAGTTGAACAAGATGCCTTATATTTACTATAAGAATTTGTTATATGTATCCTATAAAGTGCTTGAGGAAGTTGCATTTTGTGTCTGCATAAGATAGATTTGTTCATTTCCAAAATGAACAAATGTTCGTTTCATAGTGTGTTTCAGTCATAATTTCCATTTAATTTCCATTGAAATACAAATACAATCTATTAATTTGTCCATAATTATGAAATTATTTTTAATGAAGTCAATTATATGCCTTAAACCATAGCTAGTTAATAAAGAAATAAATTTGTTTCACTATTAGCCTTTGGCTGATAAATATTTTTCATTACTATTAGGGGGCCCAAATAATTATCTTTCCTGAAGATGGAATTCAAGGTTTCAACTTCACAAGGGCATCCATTTATCCTTACCTGGATTTCATTCCAAACCTGGACTCTCTGACATGGAATCCATGCAAAGAATTTTACTTATTCAATGACACTGAGGTAATTTCTTTAATTAATGTAATTTTTTCCCTCTATTTTCTTAACGCACTCTTCCAAATAAAAATCATTTAAAAGCTAAAATTGTACCTACCATATTTTTCGGTGTATAAGACGCACTCTCCCCCAAAAGTGGGTGGAAATGTATTAGTTAGTTAGACTTTTATACCGCTTCATAGTGCTTTACAGCACTCTCTAAGCAGTTTACAAAGTTAGCATATAGCATATTGCATTTTTTAGCATTAGCATATTGCCCCAACAATCTGGGTCCTCATTTTACCTACCTTGGAAGAATGGAAGACTGAGTCAACCTTGAGCCAGTGAGATTTGATCTGCTGATCTGCTGAACTAGGAGTCAGCTGAAGTAGCTGCAGTACTACACTCTAACCACTGCGCCACCTCGGCTCATGTCTGTGTGTCTTATACAGTGAATGTTGCTGAAGCCCCACCTACCTGCTGGCCCCCACCCTTCGACCTCTGCCTGCCAGCAATTTACGTCCTTGCAGCAAACAGCAAACACGCCTGGTCAGCTTCAGCACAATCTGATTTAGCACGAGCAGCTGATTGGCGGTTGGACCTGCTTCCTGGAATACCGCCTATCAGCTGTTCCAGGCTGCAGGGATTGCTGCCGCCCATCACCACTGCTGCCTATTGCCACATCCGTGTGTCCCATTTTCGGCCTCTGCGCTTTCAGCCCGTTCCAGGTGGCGGGGATTACCGCCGCTGCCTATCCAGGAGGCAAATCATACCGCCAATCAACTGCTCTTGCTAAATCAAGCTGTGCTGAAGCTGACCAGGCTGTTTGCTGCAAGGAGGCAAATTGCTGGGAGGCAGAGGCAGATTTTTTTTCTTGTTTTCCTCCCCAAAAGCTAGGTGCATCTTATAGTCTGGAGCGTCTCATAGTCCAAAAAAATTCAATAGTCAATTAACACAATACTGTAGCTCAGTGTTTTTCTTTTTTATATAAGATAACATTCCAATTTAATATTTAAAAAACTTTTGCTTTTATAGGTTCTTCATCAACTCAGCTGTATGGCGTTGAAAAATCAAATATTTTTAGTTGTAAATTTGGGAATTAAAGAGCCCTGCATGCAAAGTGATCCCCACTGTCCACCAGATGGAAGGTATCAGTTTAATACCAATGTAGTATTTAATGACAATGGCACACTCATAGCCAGATACAGAAAACAAAACCTATACTTCGAGTATGCCTTTAATACTCCACCAGAGATTGATTATACGGTTTTTGATACACCTTTTGCAGGCAGATTTGGAATCTTTACTTGCTTTGACATTCTATTTTATGAGCCAGCTGTAACCCTTATAAAGCAATACAACATAACCCAGGTTGCATATCCTACTGCATGGATGAATCAACTTCCACTTTTGTCTGCTGTAGAATTTCAACAAGCTTTTGCAACTGCTTTTAAAATAAACCTTTTGGCAGCAAATATCCATCATCCTGACTTGGGCATGACAGGCAGTGGTATATATACACCATCAAAATCTTTCACTTATTATGATATAGAAAGCATTAATGGGAAACTTATAGTTGTAGAAATCCCAGTTATTACATCATATCATGAAACTAATATGGAAAACAATGCAATGTCCCACAATGGTCAAAAGAGTTCTTTGAATTTTTATATAGAGAAACAGATTTGCCATAAAGATCAAGAAACTGACTGTAAAATAGAAGAAAAGCCATCCCAAGAATTTTTACCTGTATTTTATGGAATAATGATGTATGATAATTTTACCTTAATGCCCATACTAAATGCAGAAGGAAATATAGAAGTTTGTTCCAATACACTTTGTTGTAATTTAATCTATAAGCAATTAGAAAAAACAAATGAACTTTATGTTTTAGGAGTTTTTGATGATTTGCATACAGTACATGGAACATACTATGTTCAAGCCTGTGTATTAGTGAAATGTGGCGGACTTAACTATTCTACCTGTGGGCAAGAAATCACAGAGGCATCTGGATTGATAGATTTTCAGCTCCAAGGAAATTTCAGTACTACTTTTATCTTTCCTCTCTTGCTAAGATCTGGGGTCACTCTAGACTTTCCTGACTATTTGGGCTGGGAAAAAAAATCCTATGTCATGTACAAAATGGGAGGATCTTCTGGTTTAATAACAGCTGGCCTATATGGACGTTGGTATGAGAGGGACACAAATAGTTTTTGATACTAATAATGTTTCAAAATTATTACTGCAAGAACCCAATAAATATTCTTTGATGTTATTATTCAAAGCCTTTGGACTTTTATTACACATATATAGTGCATGGAACATACTATGATTAAAGTTGAATTATTTCATCAAAATGCCTTGTCCATTAGACCATTTCACAGGTGTGGCTCCAATGTAGCAGAATATGCCATCTCTGACATCATACATTTGGAAGCAAGTATATCCTTGGTACAAATCCAGGCATAACTCCAAACTGCCCTTTTCTTAAGCCTTCAAGTTTAGGAATGGAAGTGACTCAACCATTATATTTCAATTAGGAATATTGTGCCTTTGGAATAATCAGCTATCTTTCCCCTCATAGTAAATGCTTCTCTTCTCACACTTTCCTTTGTTTGATGTCTATTCCTTGTTCTCGTCCAAGAATTGCTTTCTTAAACGGCTCTACCTTGTAGGTCTGACAACTGTTGTCTGCACTGTGTTGATTTTTGGAGTTGTAGACACATCACAAAATCTGAATATATTTCTAAGACTTTTATTGCTACCGTACCAAGTACTAGTTGGCAGCATAATTCTTAATTATGGTTCTTTTACCATTACTAATATCATTCCTTGACTGTTGGATCCTAATTAGTAAACAGTATATTCTTTATTTGAAGGGTCATTTCAATTTGCTAATACCTAAAATTCAACATTTAGCAATTGATTTCATCTCTCAGTGTTGAGTTCTGCTGTGCTCATGCTTCTTACATGCCTTACTCAAAGTTTTTCTTTGGACTTTTGAATTTTCTTTTTCTGATTGGCAATATTAGAAATTAGATGTCCCATAGGCTTTATTCTAGGTATGTAATAAACACCAAGTCTAGAAGTCTAAAAGTACCTCAGCTTTTCCTTGGTAACGTATGGAATGCCATCCCATGGAAGAAGCTGATTATCTAGCACGGGTGTTGGCAACCTGCGGTTCTGGAGCTGCATGCAGCTCTTTCACCCCTCTCTGCGGCTCCCTGTTGCCCTGTTGTGCCAGGAAGCGCACTCCCAGAGCGGCCGCTGCCAACACACACTCTTTCGGCAGCAGCTGCTCTGGGAGTAGCTTCTCACTCTATGGTTCCAACTCCATGCAGCTGTCCCAGCTCCTAGAAGACTCAAGCAGCAGGCGGCTGGCCCAACTGGCTTCTTCTCCGCTTCCAGCGGCTTCCAGCTGGGGTTTGGAAGCTGCAGAGGAAGCCATCCTCAGTGCTCGGATGGCAGTGGCAGCAGTGTGGTCTCCCCATGCAGGGCTGCAGCTCACTTTGCCTTTTTCCACCTCTCTGCCCCAGCTGCCAGAAGACTCTCTGCCCCAGCTCCTGGAAGACTTGGCAGCAGGCGGCTGGTCCAACCAGTGTCTTCTCCACTTCCAGTGGCTTCCACAGGGTTTGGAAGCTGCAGAGGAAGCCATCCTCAATGCTGGGTGGGCACCACGTGGCAAGAAGTGCCGGGTGGCTGCTCTCTTGTGAGCAGGGCAGGAGTTTACAGGTGAGGGGGATGGATGGGTGGATGAATGGATGGGAGGTGGGCGAGCACCAAGAATGCTGGGGGGAGAGAATGAGAGGCAGCTCCCAATCAGCTCAGCTGATCCGTGGGTTGTGATTAAGGGGCCCAGCTGCCATTAGTTGACCAGGGAAGGGAAGGGCTGCCTCCGGTGCTGGCCACGCCCACCCTTCCCTAGGGCTTATTTTTGGGGGAGGATGTATATTTACACCCACCCCCAAAATCAGGCTTGGCCTTATTTTCAGGACATGTCTTATTTTTGGGGAAACACTATATCAGTTTTAATTTGCTGCTTTCTCCATGTTCAAGTGGTGGCAATGGTGCTTGTTGTGCTTGTGATGGTTTTGGATCTAATTCTGTTGTATCTGATTGTTCCAGTCTTGATCTCTTGGTGAGAAGTATAGTATACCCCAAAAGGACAATGTCAGAAACCTCACAGCACCAGAGGCACTCAGAAAACAGTGCCAAGAAACTCAAGTCAGCCCTTCCCCCTTTAAGAAAACCCCAGGCAAAAGCACTAGCTGAAAGGAACACTTAAGTACAACCATTAAGATAAGGGGAATCAGGCTAAAAATAACTCACCTGGAACTCCCCATTTCCCCTTTCCTGGCAGAATTAACCCCCAGGATAGGAAAGATAAAAGACCTGGGACCAAGATTAACACAGGAAAACAGGAAAATGAAACCCAGGGCAATCAGAAACACATCAAAACCCATCAAGCCGCAGGAGCTCATAAAGCTTGCACAAAGCTAAACATATGAAAGCAACTATTGAGTCACATAAAATATAGTTGCTGCAAGAAGCAACCACCTCACAAAATTTACACAACCTCAAAAACCAGTTATCACACTTACATACAGAATCTCACAAAGCTTGCACAAATCTGAATATGCTAGCTATTGAGTCACATAAAACGCAGCCACGTTTTGTGTGACTCAATAGCTTGCTTTTATATGTGCAGCTTTGTGCAAGCTTTGTGAGATTGTGTGCTTCTGTAGTGAGTGTGGATCACTACACAAACACACACTCACAAAGCTTGCACAAAGCTGAACATATAAAAGCAGCTAAAATTTCCTAAATTTTATGTGATTTTATTTCATAAAAAAAATACATTTCATAAAAACAGTAACATTTCCAAAAAATACATTTTATAAAAACAGTAACACTTCCAGAAAAAAAAATCATAAAAACAGTAATATTTCCTACAAAAATAATTTCCTAAAAACAATAAAAATTCCTAAAAAGAACATTATTACAATCATTTTTAAAAAATCATAAATAAAGAAAAATAACCCAGCCACTTCCAGCCAGGCAGGCAACCAGACAAGCCACTCAGGATTTGGCTACTAAACCTGAGGGTAAGCTGGAGGCTGGGGGGAGGGATGGTGAGTTGTTTTGTTAGCCTAGGATACCTGGGCTCCCACTGCCTGGGATGCTGAGGTGGCTCTGTGACCTTTGGACGAGGGGTGGGCAGCAGGCAAGGCCGCAGTGACCACTGGAGGGCTCCGTGAGCTCCATGAGCCTGGGGACTAGGGGCGAGCAGCAGGCAAGGCTGCAGGTGACCTCTGGTGGGCTTCAGGAGCTCCATGATCCCAGGGACTAGGGGTAAGCGGCAGGCAAGGGCACAGGTGAGCACTGGCGGGCTCCGCGAATTCTGCAAGACCGGGGAACAGGGGGGCAGCAAGCAAGTCCTCAGCCAAGTGCTGCGGGCTTCACGACTTATGCAAGCCCGACAGTGGGGTAGGCTAGTACTTACCTGTAGGCGGGAGGAGGCAGCTCCATTGGGGTGCGGGCAACATGGAAGGCAAATTCAGCAAGCCGCAGAGCAGTCTGTGCATGTGCAAAAAAGTCCCACCGGGGAAGTCATGTGAGGAGTGAGTCGCAAGGCAAGTAGTGGGCACTGTGTGGTGAAGCAAAGGCATTTATAGGGCTCAGATGGGCGGGGCGAGTGTCGAGTGGGTGAGTGAGCATTGAGGAGCGTCATGTGGAAGGATGGGTGGGGCAAGTGAGTAGCGACCAGGAGACCGATTTGGGGGCATGGCCAGCCAGTGGTCACTACCAGTTTGGCAACCCAGGTTAAATTACCACTACCAGTTTGTGCAAACTGGTGCGAACTGGTAGAAACCCACCACAGATCCTAACGTATTGGACCTAGACAAAATAGTGAGGTACAAAGAATTATTAAATGACCAAGGAAAAGTAAAAACAAATCAAGAATTAAAAGAGCAAGGAATTGACATAGATTGGTGGCTGTACCTGCAACTCCAGTCAAGATATAAAAAAGATGTAGAAAATTATGGTTTTTATAGGGAACAAGAGTTAGGCAAAATAAAGAAGGGAACGGAAGAAAAAATGATAAAAGCATATAATGTTCTTTTGAGATTCAAAAGGGGAGAATAAACATTTAAAGAAACAATGATAATTTGGGCAAAAAAATTGGGTTACTCTATTGATTTAGAATATTGGGTAAACTATGGGGGGAAAACTACAAGCTTACAATGTTGGCAGCATACAAGGAAAATATATATAAAATGTTTTGCTGTTGGCATTTGCCCCCAGCCAGATTGCCAAAAATGTACCCAAGTAGACCAGTGGAATGCTGGAAATGTAAAAGGAGGCAAGGAACATATTACCGCATGTGGTGGCTATGCCCAGATGCAAGGAAATACTGATGAAAGATAAGAAATTGGCAAGAGGAAATTACTAAACAACAAATAGATCTAATATCAGAACTATTCTTATTAGATATATTATAGTAAAAAAACTTCAGTATATCATATTACACATAAGAACAGCAGTTAGAATCATCTACGTACAATACTGGAAAAACGATAGTACTCTCTCTGATGAAATGGTGATTTAAAAAATGTTAGAATGGACAGGCTAACAATGGAAATAAAAGAAAGAGATGAAATGGAATACTATTTGATTTGGGACACATGGTATAACTGGTTAGAGAATAGAAGCAAAGAATAAGAATGTAAAAGCAAATTAAGATATGACAATAAAGGGTAATATATATATATAAGTATGTAATTGCAATATTGATGTTGTCAGCTTTGGAAGCCATATTAGGCTGGAAGCTCCAATGCTGCCACCTTCTCTATGTGTGGGAAAGTAGGAGGGGGGATGTAGGAGAGGGGGTTAGTAGATATAATAGCATTCTTCCTGTCAGTCAAGGTCAGGGTGATCCAGCATCTGGAGGAGTGGTTAGGGGGCTGGATCGGGATGGAATGGATGTTGATTGGAGCATGTGACCGACATGGGTGGAAAGGGGATGGTTTTGGGAGCTTTGACTTACTGAAGGAAAACCTGGGCTTTTCAGATTTGGGTTTCCCCAGATGTGCCAGTTTGCCTATTCTAGTAAAGAGGACTTTGGAAAATGCTTGCTTCCGCGTCTTTACTTGGAGTTGGGGTTTTTTTTCCTGGAACGCTGACAGATGCATTGTATAGAATAAATATGTACACAAAAAGAAAGGAAGAATAACAAAAATAATTTGTATGTACTTAGAAGATATATTAATATCAGAGCACTGTAAAGATTAAAATTGTGATATAAAATGAAGAAAATTGTTTAATAAAAGCTATTTTTTAAAAAAGAGTTTAAAATAAAAATAAAAATATTGGAACCTGTTTTCACACAATTACTTTGTACTGTATTTTCCAATTATTTAAATAAACTCATGTGATAACTTTTCCTACAAACTGTTCATGTTGACTATTTTGATAGGCTCTCTGATTTGCAGAAAGGGTCCTCTGAGAAAGATAGATTTGCAGTATTAAAAAAGAAGACAGAGAATGGTGATTTAATGACTGATCTATATGCTCTACCAGGGGTAGGTTCCACTTACCTTTACTACCGGTTTGCATCAGGATCGTGCACTTTTGCTTCTGCACATGCACAGAACACCCATGATGTTGTTGTGGTGGGTGGGCGGAGCCTTCTGCCGTTTTTACTACCGGTTCTATAGAACCGGACAGAACTGGGAGCAACCCACCACTGTGCTCTACCTATTATCTGAAACCTGGGATCCCCATTTGTACCACCCAAAGGGCCACTGTATGCCTGTACATACCTCACTAGTTGCTTGGCAATTTATCTACTCCGTCTGTATTTATATATTCTTCAAAATATGTTTAAACTTTTTTAAAAATGGGAAGCTGACTTGCCATAAAGCAAAACACCATCCTCCAGAAAAATAATTTATTTCTTTCTTTATATTCCACCATTATTTGTATAAGTAATTCAAAGCAGCAAACATTCCAAATATACTACACCAGATAGAATCCAAGGGGTAGATCAGTGTCTCTCAGCTGAAAGATGTATGGACTTTAACTCCCAGAATTCTCCAGCCAGCCATCAAGGAGTTTTCACAGAAGATTGTGGAAAATAAGAGCTAAGAATGTGAGAGTTCTGGATCCAGGATAGGCAGGCATTAGATAATCAACCAGACACTCTAGTAGTAGACAAATTAATAGACAAAGACATCAGGAGGCCAGGGAAGCAGGGCGAGGCAAGGCGCCCCTCTATGAGAGTGATGCCAAGTTGGCCATGCCCACCCAGTCACATTCCCAAGCCACACCTACCAAGCCAGGCCCAGAGAATCGGTTGTTAAAAAATTTGAATCCCACCCTTCCAATTCATTGTAGAAAAGCACTTAAGGACTCTTATTATAGAAGCATATTCATTTCAAATGCTGTGTCAATATTCAACTCCCTTTACTTTGACATTACATTCCAATTGTAGGTAGGAAACGGACTTAAGTAGATCTCCCTAGAAGTGAAACTAAAAACAATGCACTGTTGGCATCTTGGGATATAAACTGGACAGTAAGAAGTTGATGTAGTGGTCAAGGACGAACAGTGTATTTGTATTTCTCATGAGGACTGAGGGCGGGGGGAGATTTGCCTAGGACCTCAGATCTAAGACTGAGATGAACATCTGCAATATGAAGTATCACATGATAGTTTTATGTTGTTTCATACACTGTATTTTACACTTGATGGTGAAATAGCAAAATTGGTACTAAGTTTTGGAATATTACAATATTCCTTTTATTCTGTGCGAATATTGTACTCATTATGGTTGTCTTAGTTTTATTGGTTTCAGGATGGCCTTTGTCTTCATTGTCAGATAAAATCTTCTAAATTATCAGTTTGGAGCCATACTACCTTGTGTCTACCTTCTTTGTATTATGCTTATATTCCAAAAGGCACCATGCAGTGGTGAAATCCATTTTTTTAAACTACCGGTTCTGTGGGCGTGGCAGGATACTGCAAAATCTCCATTCCAACCCCACTCCAGGGGAAGGATATCGCAAAATCTCCATTCCCACCCCACTCTGGGGCCAGCCAGGGGTGGTATTTGCCGGTTCTCTGAACTGCTCAAAATTTCCACTACTGGTTCTCCAGAATCTGTCAGAACCTGCTGGATTTCACCCCTGGCACTGTGTCCTAACCATATTAGATCAGAAAAAACGCTTTTACAGCATTTCCATTCAGGGAATTATGTGCTCTGAATATAAAGTTGGTATCCAACTGGTTTTTGTTTTGCTTTTTATTGAGGATCTAAATGAAGAAATAAGGAATACATTATTTATCAGTTTTAGCTGATTTTAGCTGCTCTGGATTGAATTATAAGGATCTGAATAGAATTGTTTATTTTTAAAACTGGCTAACATAGATTTTATTTTGTTGTTAATTACTGATGTATAGATCAATGTACGCTATTGGAAGGTATTATTTAAATAGGGTAAATATGACTTTACTGTTTTATTGTGTTTTCTTTCGCCTGCCTAAAGATTTTGAGAAAAATACAAGACAAATTAATGATTTGAGTAAAACAAGTAACTAAACATCTCATAGTTCATAATCAATTCAAATGTTCCAAAAGTTGGTAGCTTCATTTATAAAATAAACATTGCTTTCAGTTAATTGTGAAGTAAAAAGGGAGTCTTATAAAGAGCATGTTGATACCCAGCTAATTAATTACTAGACTTTTCTATCTATTCCATTTTAGACATTAGTGTATATAAAGTAATACAGAAAAGAAAACCTCAGACTTTCAAGATTTTCAACTGTCCAATAATAATACCTAAGATTCTTTTAGAAATTAAATCCAGTTAAAATATAAAGATAGCAAGGTCCCCGAAATATATATTTAAATATCTGAATTGCTAATTCAGATACTAGTTAAGCTAATTATTGCTTTAGAATAAAGAAAATAAAAAAGCATTGCACAATTAAGATTTATAAATCTGAGGTTTCAATACAATAAATTCTCAATACTCCATAATGATACATAAATTATTCATTATAACAATTCTCACATTTCAATTTTATTATACTCTGTAAAATATACACAGTAATCTTGATGTACTGAAAGAGTGCAGGTAAGTACAGTATTCAAGCAAATGCTATTTCTATGTACATGCTCGTTAATTCTTCAAAAAACCCACAAAATTATCAAATAGATCAAAATACTGTCTTGTGTTTTCACACTATGTTCAGAAAACAAGCTGATAGTTTACAGTGGTATTAAGGTTTCCAGTTTCACAATACAAAAAGGATAAAAGAAGGCAGGGATCCATTTGCTATAACCTTTTCATGCAAGATAGTCTCGCATGTACATAACCAAAGCAAGTAATAATTATACCGTTTAATTGTTCAATTAAAGCAGAACCAAATAAAGTAAATGCTTCTATTTTAACAAACCAACTTGAGGGGGAAAATGCCATTCTTCTATGTTTATGTTTTTTACAGGAGCCTATTATAAATTAGACAAAGACAGGTAAAGTTTTTTACTGTAATAGAAAGATCAGCATCATTTGAAAAATTATAAAATGAACTACTTCTGTATGTTTCCAAGATCCGACACTGTACCTTTTTGGTAATAGGGTAAAAGTATTTGATTGTATTCTTTTCAGCCATATTCTTAGCCTTAAAAAAACATTAATTATATGTACACCATAGAGGCACCAATATCATTCGCTAAATTAAGTGAAATATTGGGTGAATTTAAGAAATAGTATTCTATAAGGCAGCCTAATAAAATATCAGGATATTGCAGTTATATTTTTGATGCAGTTTGACTTGCCCAGAGAATTCCCATGTGTATTTGTATTTGTGTGTGTGTGTGTGTATCTGTGCATCCCTCTCTCTTTTTTCTTTGTGTGATAAATAAAATAAAGCTGAGCAGTGATTAGTACATTGCTGTTTTTGTACTCATTTTACCCTGACAATTCCTGGTTCAGATAGTAACAGCTTTAATACCATAAAAGTCTAACAAATTAAAAGCTGTATTTTCATGGTACATTTAATAGTGTCGGAAGGCTATCAGATGATTAAAAAATCAACAGTTAAAACCAATTTGAGATTAATTGCTAGTTGTAATTTAAGGGTTGGTTAAGACTATTACTTATTTAAGCTATTCAAGTGTTCTTAAAAAGGGTTTTTTTTAATTTAAAAAAAGTCTTAAGTTATTTGGTCCTTTGGCAATTTGCAGCATAAACAATGCCTCCTGTACCAAACTCAATTATTGCCTTCAAAATGATCTTAGTTTTTATAGTTAAGATTTGAATGTATTGTCCATTTTGTTGTATAATTGCATATTTCTTTATACAAAGATGCACAACCTTAGTGGGATTATTCATTGAAACCAGTACATTGCAATTAAATAACATTCTAGATAACTTTTTGAACCATAGATTCCAACCATTTCTTTTGCAGAACCTGCTTTGAAAAATCTCTCGAGAGTCATATTTTTTGTGATCCCCATACTTTTGTTAAAAAAATCTTTTCCTTGGGTTGTCCTTTTTTTATATTCAGCAAGACATCTTTCTCCAATAACTGGAAATTCAGCAAGTAAGTTCACTTTTCAGACTTCTAATGAAGCTTTTTAATAGGTTTCTGAATCTGAATCATTAAGTTCATCTTCTTCTGTATATAAAGAGCCATCTTCCCTCACAATGTTGTTGAAACTACAATAAGAGCTATGTTCACTTCGAGTAATTGGTGAAGAATCAAAGGTGACTGTTTTTGAACTGGTAGTATAATGATTAATGGAATTAAATGTAAGAGAAGATATTTGGCTGCTTGATGAAACAGGCATCATTGTAGCCAGAATGAGAGCTAAGCAGTCAGCCACATCTTTATTTGGAGCACAGGCCAATGCTGGTGTATAACCTGGAGGTGAGAGAAAAGTAGTAATTTTATTTTACTTCCTTTCAGTTCTGCCGTGGATGTAAAAGCAAAATGCAACATTTTTATGCTTAAAAACTAAATATATGATTATTCTAACTGGATTATAATTTTGCATTTTAATTTAAATAATTATGGGGCCAGACTTCTGAAAAACATTAGCACCATATTCCTGAAATCATTAAAAAAAGAAACAAATCAGAACTTTTAATGTGAAAAATACAAAATCTATCACAACTAAACAAAGATACTAGGAACAATTTTCTTGGACAACTTGGTTATTAAAATACCTAAATAATGGGTAATATGTAATAGTCAATAAATTTAATTTTGAGCCTCAATGCAACTAAGCCCATTTCTACTGAAAACTGGTAATGAAATTTCATGCCATTTCGAGAAATGCTGTTGTAAGCATATTGTAAGCCATAAAACAGCCTCTTGGACATCAAATATTTGTCTCAATAAAGGAGAATACTTGTAGCTTAGGGGTCCTTGGTGCTCTCGGAACTTGTTTGTTTTCTTGCAGAAGTTTCATTCTCTAACTAGGTAACATCATTAGTGCTAGTCTAGAGACTCTAGACTAGGGCTATCAAACTCCCGGCCCATGGGCTGGATGCATCACATGGTGTCCATGCAAAGGGGAAAAAAGTCCCGATATGTCATGTGACGCCATGACATGAGTTGGACACCCCTACTCTAGACTAGCACTGATGATGTTACCTTGTTAGGGAATGAAACATTTGCAGGAAAACAAGCAAGCTCAGAGAGCGCCAAGGACCCCTCAAATATTGATTTATTCTTTCTTTATAGAATATCACAGTTTTCCTCTAAAGCAAATACAGAGAAAGGAAGAGACAAAAAATATTTTAAGGAACACATATTTGGCAAGATTCATTTATAATCTATAATTTGCCATGGACTTGTTCAGTGTCTTTTTAAGAAATGTGATTTATATAACTATAAATATGTTAAAAAGAGGGAAGAAAATATTTGTAGTAAATTTACTATACTTACTTTATAGCAAAGGAACAATTAAATTCATGGAGGAATCCCAATTATTGTAATGACAAATTCAAGCTAACCTATTTAAGAATAATGTGCCTAGACTGCAGTTCATCCTGTTTTCATCCACTTACCATTTTCATCTACTGCAAGTACACTTGCTCCTTTTCCCAGAAGTTCTTGAACTACAACTGTTAATCCATTTCGTGCAGCAACATGTAAAGGCCTGTGCAGAAAACCCACAAAGTATGAAAACACTGCAACAAAAAATCAGTAACGTACACAAGGATCAATCTACAGATATCTTTTACAGCTAGTATTTCTTTTTTTGTATCCTTAGCACTAAAAATTAGGATGCAAAATGTAACAAAAACAAATCCTAGGCATTTCTAGAGCAGAAAAAAGAACAATTTTCAATTCATTAGAATAAATAATCTAAAAATGACTGCATCATTTAAGCATAAAATATTTGTAACAAATAAACATAATTATAAAGCAGATATGTAAATTGCTTGTTGTTTGTCTAAAGAGTTAATAGTGAGAATATGTAAATAGTGAATCTATATTGCATGAAATTAAGTAGCTATTTGGATTTCAAGCTACTTGACCTGGATGACTGGATGACTGAGAATCTCTACAGACGTAGACTGCTGAGGTTCAATAACATTGATAAAAGCATTTAAATCCATAGATTATTAGAGTCTGTTAATAAACAAAAGTTAATATTAACTTTATTGATTAGATGACACAAACTTATGATTAATTCAACAGCAGAAGAGTTTTCTTTCAGCTATGAGACCAAAACCACATGAATCAGAGGTGGGCTGATACCGGTTCACACCAGTTTGGGAGAACCAGTTGTTGGAAGAAATATTTTACCAATTTACAGGGCTAATCCTGCAATGAAGGTAGGAAGAAAACATTCTGGTGTGCCTGTGTGCCTAATCCTTATCTTAATTGCCCTGCTGCTTTAAATGTTTTCAGAAACTGCCTCTGAGTTAAGCTTGTTACATTGTAACAGCATTAATGGTTCTTGGCAGACTTTCGGTCTGTAGCCTGAAGTCTCCCCCCACCCACTGGAGTTTTTAGTGGTACTTTTATTCCTGGGGCTTGACTTTCTTAATGATTGTTAAAGGATTGTTTTACGCTTTTTGGAGTATACTTCCAACACAGCTGGAACAGTTATTTACAGAAGGGTTGGCATAGCCATAGAAGAAATGGCTGAGAGGCAGGATGCAATCTGGCATTCTGTCTGATTTTTTTACTGCCTTTTGGGGAGCATGTGATCTTTCCTTAAATCTGGATGATTACCTAAGGATATCTTGTGAGCTAAGTGAGACCAGCTGGTATCTTTAAGTGGTACAAATGGATCTAATGATTGCTTCTCCTGGGTGGGAAAGGGTGCTTTTTCAGTTCACTGAGCACAGGAGTCTCTTGTCTATGGGGTTCTTCAGTCATCCAGGCCATAGTTTTCTCTCATGGTAATATGGCATAGTAACATGGCACCAATTGCAGAAAGTTAGCACCCACCTCTCTCCTAGAAGAATGAAATATTTTGAGAAATATTAAAAAGGAACAATGTATTTCCCTGAATGAGAAAGCAGCCCCCACTTTCCTTAAAAGCCCACAGCAGATGTCAGCACTTAAGAGATAGATAGCTATATTCCTAGCAGATAGCAAAAATTCCCTGCAGCAAGGTCTGAAAAAGGCAGAATGGGATTAGCCCTTAAAATGTTAATTTGTCTCTTTAGCTCACTATTTTGTAGCCCAAATATGGCCACCCACTTTCTGGAGAGTTTAAATGACCTCTCTGCTAAAGAGTTTCACTTTATGAGCAAGAGTAACTTGGCTGCTGATAGTTATTTATCCTTGTATTGTAACCATATGTATATGTAATTCCTCAATGTGCTCTGGCAACCTGCCTATTTGTTAACTCCGGGTTGCAGGTATTGCTGAAAAAAAGGAAGGTATTTAGACAGAATGGTTTAGGTTTCCATGACGGCTATGACTCACTGATCTTCAGTGTGTATTCCCCCATTTCTAATCTAATGACTGGCATTTAGGGCAGCTTTTTGCAAGCAAAGAAGCTTTTGTATTTTTGTACAGGTAATCTTTGATTTACAACAGTTCATTTAGTAACCATTCAAAGTTACAATGGTACTGAAAAGAGAGATTTATGACAATTTTTCATACTTATGACTGTTGCAGTATCCCCATGGTCATGAGAGGGCAGGTGAGGTGAAGGGCCCCTTGACGTGACATTGAGCTGGCCACGCCTACCCAGTCACATGCCCACCCAGCCAGTCATAAGGGCAGAGAATCAGTTGTTAAATAATTTGCAGCCCACCACTGACATGAACCAAGGTTAATCTTTCACTACAAAAAGATGGCCTAATATTGTGCCAAACAGTATTTGCTTACGTCTGCAATGCTGTATTGGTGGCATTGATCAGATTTCTATCTGTAATCTTCTCTAATATTAACAAGGCACTGGTTTCATGACCCTAAAAAGAGACAGAAAGAAAAATTGGTATATTATTTCTCTTTTAAAAAGTAACATTTATTTCTTCAAGGCTTAGAAAACACCAGCTTCTACTCTTGAAACAATCCATAACAAATGCATTTAGACACATAAGGAACACATAGCTGTAATTTAAAGATTTTTATTGACAAATAAGCAATAATATGGTCTACTAGATAGTTTATTAAATAGAGTTCATGCCTGGTTCAAGATTTTTGAATATTCTACATAATACTTCACTTGCCTTTACACTAGTGGCTATATTTCCTGTTTCTAAAAAAAATATCTCCCTTCTTCCCATTGAGGTATCACCCTGCTTTTCCTTTTGCTAAATCCAGTGCCTAGATATGTTTTATGGAAATGGAACTGATATATAAATAAAATAGTTCAGGAATAAAGTAAATTAAGCTCTTAGATTCTTTTTAAAAATGTGTTTCTCCCTCATTATCTTGTTAGGACCAAGAAATAATAATCAGAAAGAATCCCTTCTATTCTCACCACATATAATTGTAGAGAAGAAATATTTACTTCCTACTGCAGTTGAAATGGTGTACTGCCACTGCTGGTCTGGAGCAGCTTAATTTATGAGGAAAAAATTACAAGAACAGCAGGAGCAATACATCACAGAAGCTTCAAATCAGAAAATCATATATACCTTGCTGCAAGCCAGATGTAGTGCAGTGTTTTTACACTTATCTTGCAAAGTCAGATCAGCTTTAGCACTGCTAACCAATACCTCTGGGGAAAAAATAGAATACTATATTAACTAAAAAGCTAAATTTGTCAACAGCACTTGCATGGTATACATTTATACTCTAAAATTCATTTCTTATCAACAGAGATTCATGGCTCTGATTTGAAAATAGCTTGAAAGATTTCTGAATTATTATTTTTTTACTCTCTAATGCTGATTGCTCTTAATTCATACAGTGGATATAGAAAGTCTATACAGCCCTGTTAAAATGCTATGTTCTTGAAATGTAAAAAAGTCACACCAAGATAAATTACTTCATAATTCTTTTCACCTTTAATATACCATATAAGCTGTACAATTCAATTGAAAAACAAATTAAAATTCATGAGGGAAAAAATAAGAATAGTGTGGCTCATAGGAGTTTATACCCTTTATAGGTAGGGATTAACCAATTACATTCAAACTAATGTTAAATTGTAGTCAATACACACCTCCATTCACTCAAAGTGACTCTGTTCAAACCCATATTTTATTTTATTTTTATTTTGCTTTTGATTTATATGCTGCCCTTCTCTGGAGACTCAGGGCGGCTTACAATGCGTTAAGCAATAGCCTTCATACTTCTGT
>JANHZT010001184.1:227670-238087 GCA_032468215.1 Stegonotus admiraltiensis
GGTAGTCCTAAATTGTAATAAAAGGGAGTCTTTTGGACTGGGTCAGGCGTGCCTTCCCGCAAGGTACCTTCCCAGCAGGGTGCCTTCCCACAAGGCGCCTTCCCACCAAAGGGTCTTCCCATGAACCATCATCCTGCCTACGCGTCGTTCTTTCATCGCAGCAACAGTGCTACCAATAGCAAACCGGTAGCGCCGGGATTTGAAATCCACTACTAGTTAGATTATATTATGTGAACAATGGCACAGGTTCAAGTCCTAATAAGCTCCCAAGTGCTACAAAAATCTTTTAAGTTCCTCCAAAATTTTTTTAGAAATGACAAAAGGAATCTGTTAAATCACTAATTTTAACTGAATGACTTTGTTATAAAAATATATATTTATTTTGAGGTACTTGAGCCCCATGTAATTTTTTACATTAATGGAATAATATTTATGATAGAACACTGAAAGAAGTATGCAACATTTTAACATTTTATTGGAATTTTTTCTCCAATAAAGCCAATAACAAATGAAAACTTACTAATAATAGTAATAAGGTGATTAGGAAGCTTTGGTATGCATGGTATACCAAATGGTACTAGGAAGCTTTCTTGCATTCATGAAAGAAAATGAACTTCAGTTCTACTAAATTGCCTAATAACATATTCAGAATTTTTTTGATAGTGGAGTATCAACATGGAGAATAAACACAAATAAATTACATGACTAAATACAGGGTCAAAATGGCATTTGTCATAACAGTTGTCTTTCTTGCAATTTGTCGATGATGACTGAATCTTTAAAAATATGTTTTAAAAGTATGAGACACCTGTTTAAGATTGGTACACTAAAAAATAGCTAAAATCTGTCAGAGAAAATGTTTTCTATGTGTGTTTTTCATGCATGCTTTACTTGCATGAATTGAATTTACTAAGATTAAATAGTATCCTAAAATGGAGAAAGAACTATAAAGAGAAAACAAATCTGCTTACCTGAAAATTGACATCTTCTTTTTTAAAGATTAGTGCACGAACTTCATCAGGATCTCCATTAAATATAGCTTGGACAAGTGGTGGCTGAAATATAAACAACAACAATATACTTTAAAATTAAAATTAATTTTAAGGTAGGTGTTCAAATGCAATTATATATTAAATCATGAATAACTTAAAACATTTACAAAGTTATCTTAGAAAGTTATAAAAGCCATCATTTAAAAATGTCTCGCTAAACAACTTTACTATTTTCAAAACAAAACAAAAATGTACTGTATTATGGAATATATTACATATTGCCACAGAAAGGATATATATCCTTACCACATCACTTTTAAAAAATGCAATAACACATTCACTTACCAACAGAAAATACAGGAAAGTTTATGAAGTTATTGTGATAAGCAAGGAAGTGCAGAATATCTAAATTATCTGTTGATATTCATTACATATTTTGAAAAATATCTACTGCATGTGTTCTATCATTACAAAACTTACCAATAGAAAACAGAGGAAAGGTTACGTAGTTTATTATGATAACCAAAGAAGTGCAAAATTTCTAAATTATCTCATGACAATCGTTACATATCTCTAAAAATATCTATTGTACGTGTTTTATCATCAGTACAAAACACTGCACATGTGCCATAGTATAATGAATCACTGTAAATCTTAATAGAACATTAGCTTCTATTACAAGATTAAGTAGTTTAAAACCACAGGATCTATGTTTACATGTTTAAGAACAGAGCGTAACATATGAGTTCTTAAAAAAGAATTCTCAGCCAATTAGAATCCATTAAACTAGCAGATGATGCTGACCATTAAGCATTTCCCCTTTTTATTTCTAAAGAAAATGGCCACAATAATCCTCTTTAGAATGTTAGAAAATACCGATTTCCATAAAATAGGAAAGGCAATATATATTGAATTTTTATTAACTTTTATATTTTGACAGATATATATCAATTATATTTTATATGCAAAACTATTTATATCAAGTAATTGATTTGAACCAAAATTATAATAAGGCACATACAAGAGAAGTCCCTTACCATGCCATATTCTGAAGCTGAAGGATGTAGAGATAAGTTTTCCTGAGGCAGTTTGGAAATAAATGTGGGAGAATCATCTTCTACCTCCTCCAAAACAACAATACACACTCGACTCATTTGATCATTAAAAAAACCAGCAACTTAAATTTGCAATTGCCTTGTTGTAGTGAAATAGACACAGAACATAAAAGTTCTTTTCTTCTAACCTGTTACAAAAACTGCTCCCGCGTTTTCAAATTTTTAACTCATGCAACTAATGTTTACTAGTTGCCAATTCAATTAACAAGGTATTTTCTAATGAAGTTTTCAAGAAATATTTCATAAATAAAAAATCTGTTCCTACTGAATTTTTATTCAGTATTGATCTTTGTTCAAAAAATATTAAAATATAAACTACAACAGTACATATATTCTATATCTTATATAAAATACATTGATTTTGTTTAATTTCTACAGAACAGTTTTTTCTAAACAGTATGCTCATTGTTATAGACAACATAACACCATTCTGTGCAGAAACAGACAATTGCTCCGGCAGAGATAATCACAGCTCTCCCCAGTCCGGCAAGGTCTGTCTCCAGTTAATAGTAGTCAGATTTCTACCAGAAAAGGCACACATGACTAATCAAGTGCTTCCATTCATAATTCATTTTAATTAACAAAATTTTAATCTTCATATCTATCACAAGTAAAAATTATTTTTCTGTAGTTATTCAAAACCAGATCTTCAAGATTAATATTTCTTCATTTAAAAATTCTTGAAATGTACAGCTAGGTTACAGTACCTTTACACGTAACAATTCAGACAATAAAGGACAATGAAATGCAAATAATAATGATAACACTCTTTGTTTAACCCAGATTCTCTAACATACAGTAACAAAGAATGCTTCACTCTATCAGGCAGAAAGCAATGCAGTACATTTGTTGTCACCATCAGCCCATTGCTCTAGCTGCTCCAAGAAGGCATAGAAACAGCAAGTACAAGCACTTTAGGAAAATACTAAAGCATAAGCATTGGAATTATTGCTTTAGATTTTTCTCACAGAAGTAGTTCATCACTCCAATGTTTCTTTTCATCACTGTGAATAGAGTTCTTCTTATAGCTTCATTCAGACCAAAGTAAAAAAGAAAAAGAAAAAAAGAGGGGGGCAGTAAGAGGGGAAAAATCAGGTCCTACATATAATCTTTCAGTCAACTTCTTTATTCAAAGATTTATGCCGATGCCACCTTGAAGGTTGCTTCAGGTTAAACGCTCAATCCAAAAGCTGTTATTAATTTATGATGTTTGATGCAGTAGATATTATTGCAGATATAGTGCCTTAAAAAGATAATTACAAAAGACACTAACAGAACATAAAGTTGCACCCACAGCAGTATTCCAATCAAGCGATCATCTAAACAGCAGGCTGAAGAACCGCAGTATGAAATGCCTAGTAATGCTCACATGTTACACTTACCAAAGAACTGAGTTACTGCTCTGGATGCAACTTCCTGTGCAGAGAGAAGAAAGAGCTTTTGGGCAGTTCTCACAGAGTATCCATGCCAAATGTGTATGACTAATTCAGTTCTAACATAAAAATTCTGTTGGTACTTTTAACATTTTCCACTAAAAGCCACAGAAAGGCTAGTATACTGGCACAGCTGACTAACAATATAGGGAAACAAACAATTCCAAACCCTTAACTACTTTCATCTGTTACTCTATTTTTAGAGCAGTTTTTGTTAACCCACTATGAGCATGAAATGTTTCTGACAAATAGAGTTATAAAAATCAACATTAAAAAAGCTTCTAAAGAGGCAATTGATTCCCACCAATTCCTACCTACTAGACAAAAACTGCATGTAAGCTACAACTTTAGTGTTCTTATAAATGCTAGAAAAAACTGTATTCATATAGAGAAAAATAATCCATTATACTGAATTTACATTTTAGTTCCAATGTGCTCAATGGCAGCATTGATCTGCGAGGATATCATTCAGAACAGAATATACTGTATGCCCAAAGCACTAGAAACTGATTAATTATAAAACATGTTGATGCTTATTAAGTAATTCTAATAATAGATTTCTATCCTTTACTGAGAGACAACAGAGACGCCAACTTTGGAAGTAATGACTCTGGTCACATTGCATTTCCTCCCTTTCCATTGAAACTAAAAATTTTCATTAATTTAAAAACAGAGTAATCTGCTGCAATGTTTGCTACAACCAGGGTTCACAATCCTGATTAGTTATCTTGCTACAGCTTAGAACAGTGATGGCGAACCTTTTTGGCATTGCGTGCCAAAAGTCTGAGCCAGCACCCATAATGCAATGTGTGCCCCATTTGCGCATGCGCATGTGACCCTCCCCCCACGCATGCACCCCGCACTGTGCATGCAAGCCCCCGTGCATGCTTGCCCACTTTTTCCAAGGGGGCGGTGCGCATCTTACCAGAGGACAACCACATACTGGACTGTTCCCTGGCGAGACAGCCATTCCCTGGCCAACAGCTCTTGGCCCCACCACCTTGGCAGTGCCATGCACCGGCCGGGGAAGCTCCGAACATGCGGCCTTGCCTGGGCTCTTCCCCACTGGGTGCCGAGTGCTGGGCTTCCCAGCAAGCCCCCCACAGCAACGTGAGAACCGCCATCCCCAGGGGCGAGGGGGTGGCGGCGGCAAGGATGGGCAAACCGGGGCTTTCCTGTCTCCCCACACAAGAGGGCTTCTGGCATGGCCCCAGGCCTCCGGAGGAGGGATTGAAGCCTGCCCCCGCCCTGCCAGCTGTCCCTGCCCCTGTTCCTGACAGGGAAGCAGCAGCATGAGAACTGGCAGCGGCAAAGGGGTAGCAACGGCAAGGATGGGCGAGCGGAGGCTTCCCTGTCTCCCCGCATGATCAGGCTTCTGGTGTGGTCCCAAGCCTTGGGGGGGAATTGAAGCCCCAGCACGCCCATCCTTTCCGCTGCCACCCCATCGCCCCTGCTGCTGGCACTTCTCATGCTACCGCTTCCCTCTCAGTTGCAGGAGCAGCCAGCGGCAGGCTTCAATCCCTCCCCGGGAGGCCTGAAATGCAATGCACTTTTTTGGCCTCCACATGCCCCATTTTTGGATTTGGAAAGGAAAGAGTTTTCAGGGGGCAGCACTGCAATTCAGCATTTCCTGAATCAAAAAAGTGCCTTGTTTCAGGCGACAGATCTGGCCAGGAAGAAAAAGAAGTTGAGTCTGTGGAGGAGGAGGAGGAAGGCACATGGTTCTGCAATGTGCACCTGAGAACCACGGAGGAAAATCTTTTTGGGCAGCAGAGCTGCGATCCCCTCCCCGAATCCACCGGAAAAGGCTTTCCTCCCTGGTTCTCAGGTGCACATTGCAGAGCTGCATGCCTTCCTCCTCCTTCTCCGCAGGAGCAGCTAAAGCAGGGAGGACAACTCAGGAGTAGGGCCAAGAGATGATTGGCCCCTCCCATAAGGCTTAAAAGACCAGCAACGGCTCTTGGCCTCTTTGCCGGAAAACAACCGTTGAGAGATTTGCTTCGTGTTTGGATGTATTTCTTTCTTGTCAGCGTCTTCTATTCCTGAACTGTTGCCAAGAAAAGCCTTTGGCAGTTTGTCTAATTATCCCAAGGTCAGATAAACTGAAGAATGGTGTTTTCAGGACTTTGCTTTCATTTAATTTGGAATACGCTGAGAATGAGTTGATTCTCAGCTGTTTTAATAAAATCTGTTTTTTGGAACTGTTTTGCATTTAATATTAACTACATGGGCCTGGGTCACAACACTGCAATGTGCACAGGGGAACCAGAGAGGAAAGCCTTTTTGGGTGGTTTTGGGGAGGGGATCGCAGCACTGGTATCTGAAAAGGCTTTCCTCTGTGGTTCTCCAGTGCACATTGCAGAACTGTGCACCTTTCTCCTCCTTCTCTGCAGACTCACCTTCTCTTTCCTCCTGGCCTGATCTGCCACCTGAAACGCAATGCACTTTTTTGATTAGGGGAGAGAGCACTGCTGCCCGAAAACCCTTTCCTCTCTGAATCCAAAAATGGGGCGTGTGGAGGCCAAAAAAGTGCATTGCATTTCAGGCCTCCGGGGGAGGAATTGAAGCCTGCCGCTGGCTGCTCCTGCCAGTGAGAGGGAAGTGGTAGATTGAGAAGCGCTGGCGGTGGGGGCAATGGGGTGGCAGCAGAAAGGATGGGCGTGCCGGGGCTTCAATCCCACCCCCCAGGCCTGGGGCTACAGTAGAAGCCTGCTCGTGCGGAGACAAAGGGAAGCCCTGGCTCACCCATTCTTGTCGCCACCCCCTCACTGCTGCCGGTTATCATGCTGCTGTTTCCCTATCAGTGACAGGAGCAGCCAGCAGGGCAGGCTTCAACCCCTCCCCCGGAGGCCTGGGGCCATGCCAGAAGCCTGCTCTTGCGGGGAAACAAGGAAGCCCCAGCTTACCCATCCTTGCCGCTGCCACCTCCTCGTCCCTGAGGTGGCGGTTCTTGTGTTGCTGCTTCCCTGGCAGTGGCAGGAGCAGTCGGCAGGGCAGAGAGGGTCGGGGCAGCAGGCTGTTCGCGCTGGCTAAGAGGCAGCGGGGACTCCTCCTCCTGCCAACCTCGCACTCCGGACAGCGTCCAGCCATACCTGGTCTCCCCCTGTGGCAGCTCACGTGGATCCCAGGCAGTACAGCTTCGGGGCCTTTCCTCGCAGCAGCGGTGGTGGTGATGAGGCAAGCAAGCAGGTGGGCATAGGGGAGCAACTGGTGGCAGCGCTCCTGGCTGGCAAGGGGTGGGTGTCCTGGGGCTGCATGCAAGTGACGACGGCATGGCCGGTACGCACCCATGCTAAGAGCACACCTTCAGCTGGCCATTGCCACACATGTGGAGGCCAGCTGATCATCGCTCACTCATGCGCACCAGTAACCAACAGACTAGCTGGTTAGTGCACTTCCTTCCCCCGGAAACCCGGAAGAGGAATTCGCAACGCCACACATGCCAGGCAACATGGCTCTGCGTGCCACTTCCATTAAAATTTCCAATTTTAATAATTCAAACTAATACCTTATACCCCAAAGTATCCCTTAAAAATTGTTGGATAAACAAACATTCATGAGATTGGGTTGGAATGTTCATATAACAGAAAATAACAGAAAGAAAATAGAAAAACAAAACAAAACAATCCATATGTAATTGGAATTTCTTGAGATGTACAGGAAACATTCTGAGAGATGAGATTCAGACTCAACTTCCTGCATTTCCATTAAACTCAGTGAGTGATTTCAGCCTGGTCACTATGTCTATGTCTTGAGTTTTTGTGAGAATAAAATGGGGAATGAACATTTAAGCATGCTGTTTTAAACTCTGAAATGCACTCAGAAAATTGATAAACGAAAGTAACAAAAGAATTATGAAAAATGGCTAGATGGAATCCTCAAAACAATTCACCTTCAATTGCTCAATATAATTCAAGCTTACATGTCCCTCCTCAGCAAATATCATATGTTCTGATTTTCCTTTTAATCCCTGCATGCCAGCTGAAGTCACCTGTGTTAGATGGGTGGCCATATAAATAATATCAAATAAATATCACAGGTAAACCAGAACATTTCTCACTTTTTAAATAGGTGGATGGCATTCTGGATATTACACATATTTACAAACCACTAAGTGCTCAGTTCAATCGCTTACAATTATAAAACAAGTTCTACTAAATACTGATTTAATATTTAAAGTACAAAAATATTTCAGTAACTGTAACTATTTCCATTTCTTGTATTAAGCTTTTAAAAACATATTGATAGACACAAACACACATGCACACATCTAATTCTAAGATTAAGATTAAGGAATTGATAAGACTATTTTGGCAACATGAAGTAATACATACTTTAATTAAAAATAAGTTATAAAATAAAAATAAATTTCAGCATTTGATAAAACATGAAACATAAAAGCATCTGATAACATTTGTATATTAATTCATTCTTATTGATTTAATGAATCAATGTAAATATTATCTGCATTTTAATATCATTGTTTAAAAGGTTTGTAGAAGAATTAGTTTATAAAGCATAATATCTAAAAATTTAGGATGGTATTCCGATTCCATATTAATCCCATTTTATATGGCAGCCCTGAAGATCCAAAGATCTTCAGGGCTTCACATATACTTATGTGTTTAATTTTAAGAAAGGCTACATTCTTAAGGATTCATTCATTCATTCATTCATTCATTCATTCATTCATTCATTCATATAATTCAATTAAGCATAACAATCATAAATGGCATATAAAGTGAAAGGATCATATTTTTATTTTATAAAAATCTGAGGGTTTTTTTCTTGGATTCCTTCATCAGCATTCAAAGTTATCTTGTTTCAGGTCTTATTCTCATGCATTTTGACAAAGATCTCCCCTAAATCTTTTGATATTTAGCAATTCATATATCGATTCATTATGCCATATACTTGGGCTTCATTATTTATGGCCTTATTATTTGCGATGGTTTCTAAATAAAGACCTAATATTCAGTAAAGATTTTCAGAATAACGGAGTTGGAAGAGACCTTGGAGGTGTTCTAGTCCACCCCCTGCTCAGGCATGAAACCCTGTACCATTTCAGACAGATGGTTGTCCACTTTTCTCTTAAAAACCTCCAGTTTTGGAAACCCACAACATTTGGAGCCAAGTCATTCCACTGATTAATTGTTCTAATTATCAAGAAATTGTTCCTTATTTCTAGGCTGGTTCTCTCCTTGATTAGTTTCCATCCACTGCTTCTTGTTCTGCCTTCAGGCCATTGCTCTTCCATGCTGGAGTTCAACTCCATCTGCCCCAATCTCCCCTTTATTGCTGGGTGGGAAGGGAGCCCTGAAGATCCAAAGAAAATAATGGCTTGCAAGCTCCAGCTGATTCATGCTGCTATACCCATCTGATCTCCACCGGGTAGATTAGTAGGGACTGGGGTGAAATGCTCCTGGTTCGGACTGGATCACCTGATCCAGTAGTGATGGCTGCGGGTGGTTCGGAGAACTGATAGCAAGCACACACACACCCCATTCCCAGCTGAGCCGTGCAATCATCAGAGGCTTTTTTTTAATTTTTAAAAGCATTTTTTCTACAACCTCTTCGGCCAAAAATATGCTTTTAAAAGAAAAAAAAGCCTATGATGATTGTGCGGCTGAGTTGGGATCCTCAGAGGCTTTTAAAAGCATTTTTTCTACAACCTCTTCAGCCAGAGGTTGTAGAAAAAATGGTTTTAAAAGTAAAAAAAAAAAGTTGGCCACGCCCACTCAGTCACATTGCCCACCACCACCAAGCCACGCCCACAGAACCAGTAGTAACAAATTTTACATTTTACCACTGGTAGGGACCCAGTGGGGTAGGTAAGTGAGCGTTGCAGAATCCCTGTAGTCCATCATAAGAGTGAATGACTTTGGGGGTGTTGCAGCAGTCATAACTTTGATAGCAATGTTTAACAATGCTTATTTGAAAAAAGTCTCTTAGATTTCAATAGTATTTTATTTTTCAATATTACATTCAAAGTGTAAAGTAAATTACGAATAACTGATATATAACTGTTTGCTAAGAAATCCATTGCATTTTTTACTTTAATTTATTAACAAGAAACTCTTTTACAGTTTGACCCTCTGCAGGGCTCACCCACTTTACTGGGTCCGTGCAGCCACTAATCTATCCAATATACAGTTCAGGAGACAAAAATTTTCCAGAATTTAATTTGTATTCATCAGTTCTTCCCAATGCTGTCTAGCTGAGGAAAAATAAACCTCTAAAATGTCTCCAATTTAAATACATACATTTAGCAGATTACTCTAGCTTGGTGGTAGGAAAAGAAAAACAGGGAAACTTCTTTATGGTTAAAATATGTTGCTAGGGTTACAAAATGTTTATCTAGACCAACTACCGCCACTTGAAAAAAGTTTCCCACAAAAAATTCCATGGGTGTATCAGCATGGCTACGTAGAAGTTGTTACTAATGTCTTACAAATATTTCAGGAATACCCACTACTAAAACTATTTGGAAAAAGTGGAAAATAACATTATTCTGAAGGATGGGGAAAACAGTCATTACAACAATTTAAAATGTTCAGCAATGACTCACATTAACAATGACTCAGAATAACACATTAATTTCAGTCTTTTTTAAAAGAAATATATATTAATAAACGAGCTAGTATGTACATTTATACAACTATGTAACAAAATACTACTAGCATACAATATGCAACTAAATGACACTGTAATTTCTGACTGTTTACTTAAAATAAAGCCACTGTTTTCAGTAAAACTACTGTTATGAATATAATAATCTTTCTTACATATACCTATCTGAAAATAATTTTGGAATATGTATACTTATAGTATAAGTAATTTGATTGTGTATTGTGTTACAAAAACTGGAAAATTTCCT
>JANHZT010001187.1:66553-77196 GCA_032468215.1 Stegonotus admiraltiensis
GACTTTGTATAAATATACAGAAGTATGAAGGCTAATGCTTAACGCATTGTAAGCCGCCCTGAGTCTCCGGAGAAGGGCGGCATATAAATAAAATAAAAAAATAAAATAAAAAATAAAAAAAATAAAAAAAGTGCTATTGTGTTATATGTAATTTTAAGTGCCTCCCAGCAGAATGGACTATTTGCAATTCAGATTCTGCTTTCTTTCTACATCCATTAATCTGATATACTGGCCTCACTGGAACAACTGGAAATATAAAAGAGAGAAACTCATTTTATTTAGGCAGCTACTTGCATCACAAGGGTGTTAATAAATTAGAATAATATCTTAAACATTTGTCTCTCACCACGTCTCCCACCCCCTTTAAAAATTATGGAGGAACCCAAAAGAGCTTTTGTTTGTATGGGTTATAGTTACTGATATTTACCATGTGCAAAATTAAAATTGACATATTTGCTGCCATACTGATTCTCATAATTATTTGATGGCATTTTAATATCGTATTATTTTTCAAGAACCTAGAAAATAAGTTTGATCTTGCACAGCACTGAGAGGGTTTGAGGAGGTACCCTAGGCATCCATGAACCACACTTTGATGCTTTGTTTGAATGGAACTTCATCTGAAATGAAGGACTTGAATTTCAAAAAATTGGAAATTTGCAGGGAAATTGAAACAGATGTATTAGTTTTAATTCTTCTGATACAAAGCCATTTCCCTACTTTATACAGATGTGACCAGGAAGGCCTTTGTAAGCTCCAACTGGTATATCTTAAGGCAGGGCTGTCAAACTCCAGGCCCGCAAGCCAGATGTGTCATGTGCTGGCCATGCCTTAGCAAAAGGGGGAAAAGTCCCAATACGTCACATGATGACGTGAGCTGGACACCCATTTTAAGAGATTTGTCTAGCCAATTTTATTTTCTAAATCTAAACTATTAACCTTATAAACAGCTTCTAATACTTGTTTCTTTTTTAAAACATCATTTTAAATCTTACTATTTTTTATTTGAAAATAGGTATTCCTGCACTGACTAAGAATCTCTATGCTTTTACATTTAATTTTTGATTTGAGCATTTTTAAACAGGCTAATTTTCTTTACCTCTTAAACATTTCACAAATGATGTAAAATAAGAACAACCTTAAAAAGATCCAGGTTTTTTGGGGGGAAAAGCCTCCTCAAGGAAAATATTTCTTCCTAACTTTTTCTAGGTTCTGGGGACTTCATATCTCAAGTGAAACTAATCACTTTTAAGCGTTCATCATTCATATCTTGTGTAATGCTGCATAGCCGATCATGTCTTTTCTAAATCTAAGTCAGGCTCCAAACATTGCTACGGTACAGAGAATGCCCATTTAGAATACCAACAAATTGTAAATCCAAATTAGTACAATTCAGCATCCAAAAATACCGCAATGAACCCACATTGGAAAGATACAGAAGACACGTTAATAATCCGACTCAACTGATTCGCTCCAATCGCGAAATTCCAAGCAGCGCACTGGAAAGGAAAAAGGGGAACGCGACTAATCGATAGATTTATACGCCGATAAATAACGCGCAAAGCCAACACGAAGAAGAAAAAATACCCACAAGGATGAAAACCTGGAAAATCAAACAAAAATACCGAGCTTCTGTTAACGACACCAAGCCAGCAAGCAAACAAACGACCTCCAGCCAGCAAAACAGGCAGGATCACATCTGCATCGGCACCGGAGAGATGCCTAAATCAATTCTTTTCTTTCTTTCTTCCAACCCACTTTGCTACTTAATTAATTGCGACCTGTCCTGAGACCTATATCACTTTAGTTGTGCACACTTTGCTGCCCTGAGATTTGTGAAAAACGAGCTTTTATTAGAGAGAATAACGCTCTGAGTCCTGTCTGCAGGCAGCCATTGCAAGAGGAAGCGAGAGGATTTTACGACATCTCCCAGCATCCTGATAGCCTACAACTCCCATATTGCACCTGCTCACCGCCCTGGTTAACCCTTTTCTTACCCGCAGTTAACTTTCTGCCACCAAACTCCACGGTCCATTTTATCTACTGTACTTTGTCTTTTCCACTCGGTGCCAGCAGCTGGCACGGGAAGATACCTTAAAAACGTTCACCTGCTGGAATCCAACACTCACGCATGCATCCCATAACCCTCCCACCCCCGAACAGGACTTCCAAAGAAATCCCTGAGAATTTTAAGCAAAGAATATATATCATTGCTCACAAATAATAATATTAGCAATAAATATTAGCAAATAATAATAGATCTGCAACTGCAATCATCAGCAGTTTAATCTGAATAGTTTGTAGTTTTCTTATTTTTTTTCCTGCAAATCTCAGAAACTTTTTATACATAATCCTTCTGTGCACCTTGGAGAAAGAGAAGGAATTTAAGAGTTCCTAATTAAACCTGATCACACTAGCAATTTTTAAAGTAGCCAACTTTCTTTTTCAGATTCAGAATATTTTATCCTCAAAGAAATTATTTCTCTACACAAGAGAGAATTATATATTCCAAATATTTGTAGGCTTACAAACTCTTTTTCAAAGACTTGAATTAGATAAGCCAACAAATTAGTTTTATAAACAACAACAAACAAAAAGTGCACCCTGAAACCGTATGTATTTTTAAAGAAACAAATAGGTCATGAAGTACGCCTTTATAGAGTGGCCTTAACAATTGTAACTGTAAAGGGCATTTATTTTTTTGAAAAATATATTTCTTATTTTGAGTATCAATAAAATATCATTGCTCCTCCCAAAAGAGCCATTCCAGTTATTATAGTTTGTGCTGCAATATTCACTATTACAGGGCTAGAGTTTTTCTTGACTTTAAGTTGCCTAATACTATAGTTACATAAGAAGTGATTGGTCAATGCTTTCTAAAACGAATTCGAACATCTCAATCTATTTCACACAATACTTAATTTTGTACAAGTAGTTGAAGTATATTTACTTACTGTCAATGTAGCTTTTTCTTCTATTTATCATTTATTTTAGCCCATGAAAGTAAAGCAAAGCAGAATAGTCTTTCTTTCTTTCTTTTCTTTCTTTCTTTCTTTCTTTCTTTCTTTCTTTCTTTCTTTCTTTCTTTCTTTCTTTCTTTCTTTCTTTCTTTCACAAACTGCTGCCACGCATCTGAGTAAAATAAAACATTTCTATTATGCTTTCAATTTTAAAGCAATTTCCCCCCTCAAACTAATATGTAATCCCCCCAAAATTCAAATTCCTTGTTTTATCACACTGTTAATATGTAATATAATCTCCAAAGCCAATGCACATTTCTGGTCAAATAACAGCAGTATATTTATTTACCATAATTTTTTGAGCAGTAGTTTTTTTTGGTTATACACAGGAAAGATTTCAGTATTTCTATTTTTTTTAAAAACTCTTTCAATAACTAGAGATATATAACACATTTTTTGTTTCTGTTTCTTACTTTTAAACAGAGTAATAGACGTTTTTTCATTTTAATACATGGGTTGAAGTCATGAACAGGACCACAGAACACAAGAACTGTAAATAAACCAGAAACATCAGAAACTTAGTTATACAATATTCAATATATATCCATTAAATATATCTCTTTCTTGGGACATACATCTGCCCAATATATGGATGGACTTCTCATGTACAAGTATGAGTTTTTTAAAAAACACTTACTAAAATATCTTGATATTAGAATTTCAGTTAATTTTATTCCTACTAATATAATAGTTTAAAATTAAAGGCTTTAACACAGCTGTACACTCCTATTATATTTTTTTCCAAAGTTTCACAAATAAGAGAGCAAAGACATCATATGATTTTTACATATAAATAAAAGGGGGAGGAAATATAACATGCACAAGTAATTTCATTGTCAAGATAGTTTTAAAATGGAAGTTAAAAAGAATATTTTGGTAAGGTATATTGATAGGATTTCCTGACAATCTTTATTTTCAGCTAGAATTCTTTTTGTTTCTTCAGTAATGTAACGGAGACCACTAATTACATTTTCTAATATATTTTAGAATGTATTTTACAGGAACTATTTTTAAATAGTGCATTATCTTTTTAAAAATGCCTTGGTTTTTATTTTTTCGTATTGGAACAATACGAACAATATATATGGCCATCTATTTTGAGATTTATTTTCCTAATATAACTATCCATAAACTTCAAATGCTAGTAATCAGAATGTTTTATTATCAGAATAGAATAAATAACCTATAGTATATAATCAACTAAGTAACTCAGGTGCACCAAAGCAGTCTACTCTCAACTATTTATCCCAAACTGTTAAATATGGCACAAAATAATCTGTAATATTAAACAAGTTGGAAATGCTAAGTTTGTAATCCAATCTTTTATATAAGCGAAATTCTGCATTGTAAAATTTGCTTTTATAGAATAGTACTGCCATCAATCACAGCAAATCGAATTCATTACATCATAACCAATTTTCAATGAAGTTGTTTTAAAACAATATTTATTCAACTTGCTGGGAATTTTCTACACACAGATCCAACAGAATTGCAAAAGAGACACTGCATATATCCATTTCATTAAAAGTTACAAAGGAAATATGACTGGTAGATAGTGTTGCTTCTCGAAGTAATCTATTGAAAAATTGTAACACATCTTTACTGTTAAGAATTATGTTTATAATTCCTTTTTCTACAATCTAAAGCTATATTCCACTTAAATGTTTGCATTCTGAAATAAATTTGACTTACATAAACACAGTTTCAGGGTGCTAAGCTTTTTAACTTACATTAGACTGTTTCACTTACTGGTGATGCATATTTTATCATCCTTAACTAGTTTGAAAAATGCTGAAACATTTTACAAAAAATGAAACATTTGCATAGCTTAATATCATAAAAGCAGTGAATTTAAAATTAAAGAATTATCATACAACTATTTTTTTAAAATCAAGAAAATATTTAAATAATAGTAATACAGAGTTTACCTGTAATCTGCCTACATTTTTTCCCATCACATACTGTGAAATGATTGTCTTGAATATCTTCTGTAAATTGAAAGAGATGTAACAATAAATTTTCCAGATAATCAGATATAATACAGGAAACCTATATATGTTTAAAATATGATCAGGACTTCAAAATGTTTTTTAAAAGGTGCTATTTCCAGGAAGGGAGGGAAATGTAACCATCAGAGTGCTATTTAGAAGATATTTGAAGAACATATTTTTTTAAAAAAAATAAATTCAATGACTGTTGAATCTATGTATCTATGCAAGGCCATGGAAAGATGTGTTCATCAACACAACCAATACAACTTTTTGTTTAAATTATGCAGATTTTAATTTTCTCCATTTTTTTTAAAAAAAGGTATCACTGAAACATATTTGGAAATAAAAAGTCTACAGGATATCTTTTTTATGAAGCAAAAAAAAATCCTTTTTTTCCCTTAAAAAAAACCCAATGGAATATCCTGTTGCTAATTGTCTTTTTGAAGAAATGCTCATTCATTTCCAAAAACAGCTCTTAACATTTTAAATAATGCTGCATGAATACTACTATAGAATTTACTTGCAAAAAGGTTCAAATAATTCAGCTTAATTTTTCACCATAAGGGCATTTTTTTCAACATCACTATATATCTGCTATTTTCATAATTCTTTTTTTTCTTTTCCATTTAATATCATATTACTTAGGCAATAGATGCACACTATTCCAAGGATAAAGTCCTATATAGGGCCATTTAAAACTCAATTTATAACAAATAATCAGTGCCTTTCTCTTTTTAAAAATGAAAATTTGGGATTTCAGTATAAGAAGTAAATCAGATTTGAAATAGCCTTTTTGTCTCCAGATTTTAATCCTGATAAACGCATGTTGATATAACTATTGTTTTATATTTACCCTTACTGTAGAAGTTCAGCTATATTTCCCTGAGACAAAGCTCATTTCTCTCTGATTTTAAACATTAATTAAACCTAATACTGCCTCAAATATTTTTCCCAGTTCTTTGTCTTAACTTTTGTTGCGTAATTTATTGACCACTAAATTTTTCTTTTTGCTTTAGTTTTGTATTAAATTGATAAATATCTTTACCTGAATCTGTCAAGAATGAACTGAATGAGTAACACTCTTTGTTTTCATATAGTATCTTTGTGTTTTGTTTAGTTTGGACAAGAAATTTGCCCTCCAGTATTATAAGTTAAGTATTCCCTAACTTAAAAAACCACAACAAACCAAAATAACTACTCTCGTCATGTTGGCTTCTTAAAATCTCCATACAAAGCTATTATAGGTTGCAATGGTATAGTAGAGCTAGTTTGAGGGTACCTATAACTTTCCCCAAAAGAGAGAAAGTTCAGTTTCATAATTTAAATATAATTGACAAAAGGCCTGAAGTTCTAAGGTACAGTTTAAATTCTCCCACTTGACTTGGGCTTAAGAAATATTTTCTTAATTTTCTAATATTACAGAAGATATTGAAAATCAGATTTACATTTAAATGTTATTTGCTAGGGAGTTTGATATTTAAGGTAGAAAGGTTGGAATATTCTACTTCTAAACCATTTATTTTTGCTACTGTTGCTCCATAGCAGCTTTGGATGTCTTAATTATTTACTTTTAAATTCCTTTCAATGTATTCCTAAACATTTATGCTTGCTATTTTTTATTGCTGTTATTTTAAAAAAAATCTTCATTTATACACATGCAAATATTCTTGTCTCAATAAAATCAGTTACCACACAGCATTATGTGTGAATGAATTTCTAGAACCCAAATTTTATCCTAATACACATCTCTATTTAACTTGCTTTGAGCATGTATCAAAACTGATTATTTCAAATCCCCTTTTCTCTAACTTTATACAACACACTACAATTAAGGTGAGGTAGGTTATCTTTTGAAACCCTATAGCTGAATCCATTTAAAAAATGTACGGTATTTAAACTTCCTCTTGCACAAAATCAACCACAATTGTGAGCTTAATTAATAAAATCAGAGTGAGGATTGCTATTTTGGTCATATTGTTTCTTTCTCATGCCGTGTGCATACATTATATAAGAAGCACAGCAGTTTAAAAAGCATGATTTTAGACTAGTGACAAGTCACAAAGGCAAAACATGCCATAGATCAGTACCAGATTTAAATAAACTTGTGACATTTTAGGAGCCTAAGGTTTGTTCTCCCCATACCTGTTTTATGTTTCAGGTTTTTTTATCTTTATTTTTAAAATTTGGAAAACAAACAAACAAACCCAATAGCTCTAGTTTCAAAAATCCTGATTAAATAAAGATGCAATGAGGAGTAGCTCTAACTCTTAGATCAATGGCCACAGAGAATCAGGATTCCAGAGAAATCTCTTTCCACAATTAATTCCAAGAGTGCCAAGCTAGTGCCAGAGGTTTTCTTGGCAATGGGAGTTAGGAGAAAGTCCCAGATAGGCTATTCCACGGTTATGGTAGCCAAAATTTTGAATTCACTGCCTATGGAGATTCTCAGTCATCCAGGTCATGGTTATCCCAAAGGTGCTTTTTTTCAAGAAGCAACTGGATTTTCTTGTTTTTCTTTGAAGACGTTTAGCTTCTCATCCAAGAAATCTCTTCAGCTCTGAAGAAGCTTCTTGGATGAGAAGCAAAACATCTTCAAAGAAACAACAGAAAGTCTGGTTACACCTCTTGGGAAAAAAAGCACCTTTGGGATTTTAAATTCACTGCATCAAAAGTCCCTCAATACCTTAATCAATATCAGACAAAAAAAAAGCCCTAAACTAAAAAAGAGTCACTTTGGGGGAGGACATATAAATTAAATAAATAAATAAATAAAAACAGAAAGCAATATTAAAGCGATGAGATCTACTGGGATATAAAACTATACCATCCTTTCCCAAGCTTCTTGTTTTCCAACAAGCTTTTATGTGCAAATCTCCAGAAACAGGCTTGTAGGCCAAGCTCCAAGATCAAATTGAGCACCTGAAAACAGCAGACTTGCTCTATCAATGCTTGGTGGAATTAAGGAACCACAGGCTTCCAAGAACGCTTCTTAATCTTAACTGGAAAAATACTACATCTTTCATAGTGATGACAATAAAATGATTTTTTTAAAAAATATAATTTTTATTGAGAAAATTTTTAACAAAGTAAAAACTATAAAAGAAAAACAAGAAAAATAGAAAATACCAAAACAAAGAAAAAGAAAGGAAAAGGAAAGGAAAATAAAGATTATAAAACACCTTCTGATCTTCTGACAGTAGTTAACACATACATTTATATTTTTCCCTCTCTCTCTAAAGTTACATCATAATTTTCTCTTCCCATGTTTAAACTCATAATTACAAGTTACTTTTTCTTTCTTTTTTTAAGCAAAACATCCATAAAAAATTCCAGTCACAAATAAATGTAGCTGTTGATCGTTTTCTAATCAAACAAGATAATTTTGCCACTTCTGCTACTTCTCTCATCTTCACTAATCATTCTCTGTTGTGGATTTTTCAGTCTTGCCATTTTTGCACATATAATGGTCTTGCATGAGATATCATATATAAAAATAGTCTTCCATGACTCTTTTTTAATTGGCTGTCCATTAATTCCAGCAAAAAAAAAAAGCAAATAAAATTGAGCTGCAATTTTGATTATTGGTTTCATCCTAGATTTTTGTGACTAGTATATAATAATATAATAGAATACATTATTTTTGTAATTAAATAACTATTAAACAAAGTAGTAGGGGCGTATAAATTTTACTTATTTCAGGTTTAAAACAATCCGTCTGTCACTATCTACAATATAGCTCAGAACTAATCTTGATGGCCCCAGCCTTATTTGATCTTCCAGGATGCTATGAAAATGTGGCTTTTCCCTCAAGTTTAGAGTCAAATTGTTAGCAGAATATAATATATGTGTTTTTGGAATGGTCATGAGGCACATCAGTTATTCTATTATAAATAACCTGAACAGTAGTTTTTGTCTTATTTTAATTGGTTTTATGTTTTTTTTTCTTGTATTTTGGTTTGTTACCCATCCAAGTTATTTGTTTAAGATGGGGAGACATTTAAATATTCTAAATAAACAAATAAAAGTGCATGCAGGTAATAATGACTTAATAATAACTCAAATTGTAAGTCAGTAATTGGAAATATTTTTTAAAATAACTTAATAGTAAAAAGAGGAGGAAAACAAAATATAAAATCCACTGAAAAAATCCAGTGAAAAAATATGGTATTGTAGCCCTGGCTATGCCTGGTTAAAAATGTTTGTGTATCAGAGCCAGCTTGGATTACCAGCTACATCAGTTTTTCTTAATACAGATCTGTCAGATTGTTCTGGACTACAGCTTCTATCAGCTTACCCAATATGATTAATGGCCTAGATCAGGGGTGTCAAACTCAAGGCCTGGGAGCCAGAACTGGCCCACAGAGTGCTTAGATCTGGCCTGTGGGGCTACCCTGGAAACTGCAATGGACCGTCCCACAGTGGCCCTGCCAGCAAAAATGAGTGCCCCTTCCAAGCTCTGTTTTCACTAGCAGAAGGTTGCAGGAGGCCATCGCAGCTAAAAATGGAGCTCAGGAGCCCATTTTCACTGGCAGCATCAAGAAGCAGTGTCACTCGCCCCCAACATGAGTGATGCTGAGCTGGCCACACTCCCTGGCTACGTTACCCCCCCCCAAGGTCAAACACTACCCTGATGTGGCCATCAATAAAATCGAGTTTGACACCCCTGGCTTATATTGTAAGAATCATAATGAAGAAGACATAAAAAGCATGAGATTGGCAAATAATAGGTTAGAATATTGAGCCTGATAGCAACTTGGTATTCCAACCATGAAAACCTAATTTACAAAGCTTTATAGCAGACAAATCTAAGAAACCATAATAATGGCTTGGAATAATGTCTAAAAACCATTTTGGTTTGCAAATCATTGTTTATATTTAACATTTTGCATGAATTTATCATCACAAAGTAATTTTATTCTTCAAAACAAAATTAAAACAAACTTTACTGCAGTAATGAACTCACCTACTTCCCAACATAATTTATTAATCACTATATGTTTACAAGATAAAAATAGTGCTTTAACTTCTTTAAAAGGAGTAATAATTAAATGGAGGAGTTATCACATTTGGGTAGGCCAAAATTAATAATTAGGGGATAGTGGAAGTATAATGAAATGTGTTGTTTTTCTATATTCTATAATATACATCTATGTAAATAGATTTTGGATTGTTCTGTATGTTGAGAAAATTCACTGGGATACAGAACTTCAAGTTTTTTCCTCTGAAAAAAATCAACAGAGTTCTATTGCAACTTAAAAGCTAACAAAATCAATTGTGGGGGGTTTTTTTAGTTAGTTGAAACAGTAAACTAAATTACAATCTATGAAAGCTTATGTCATAACCCGTAGCTTAAATAACTCATATGAAACCATAATGTACAGTTTGTTGGCTTTGTTTTAGTCTATGCAATGTTTTCCAAAGTTGGCAACTTTGTGTGATCTTCAACACCCAGAACAGTGCTGGGGAAATCCGGAATTTGAAATCCACACTTCCTAAATTGCCAAGTTTCCTATTGCATATTTGCACTTCAAAATTGTATATATTGGCTCCGCGAACCTCGCAGACGCTCTTTTATGGGCGCCCGTTCCCCGGCACCGTAAAAGCCCCAGTACAGCCGAAAAACAGCTGTCTG